>BGPT01003345.1:22887-44265 GCA_003297045.1 Symbiodinium sp. clade C Y103 | reverse complement strand
ATTTGTTTTAGACTCACAGGCTTTAGCCAAGTCAGTACTGTGTCAAGCCTACAGACTGTACTCTATTGGTCTCTCTTGAGCCTTGACAGCGCATTTAAATTGTGCTCAGTACTCATGCTATATGGTCCTTAGGCACCGGTCCAAAACAAAAACAGGTGGGGGGGTTGGGGGGAGTGTTAACGTCATGTTCACTTGCGTCACACATGATGTTATGTTGTTATGTTAACGTCATGTTCACTTGCGTCACACATGATGTTATGTTGCTATGTTCGGGTGGGAGGGGTGGGTGGGGGGGAGTGTTAACGTCATGTTCACTTGCATCACACATGATGTTATGTTGTGGTGTTCAGGTTGGGGGGTGGGGGGGGAGTGTTAACGTCATGTTCACTTGCGTCACACATGATGTTACGTTGTGATGCTGTGGTGGTCTAATGCTACGTTGAAGTCTTCTTCTTGAATAACATAGCACTTCATGCTACGTCAAAGGCCTATCCAAGTGACTGATGGTGCAAATGCCTTTCCAAGCCTGTGAAAGAGATACGAGTTGAGACACGAAGAGGTGAACCACGCCAAAGGCGAGTTTGTTCGCTTGAAACGACGAGGACCAAGGCCTGCCCTGTGGGTGCACACAGGTGGAATCGACTGTACATGGAAGAAAATTAAAGAAAAGATTCCATCAAGTCTGCACGCCAGATAAAAAGGCAAGATCAACAAGGATCTATGCTCCTATGTGCGTCATTAGCAGTGGCGCGCAAGGCACGCCACAGGCTGTTTGCTGAAAGCGACAGCGAAACAACTGAAAGACCAAGCGAAGCTGTGATGGTGAAAAGTCAAGTGCGCGCGTGCAGAGGTGTCCAAAACTGTGGTAAAACACAAATTTTCTCAAAACCTCTACAAATTTTGTGAAGATTTGTAAGCCTTTCAAAAGGTTATTTTCGCTGGCAGGTGCAAGGGATTGTGGGCGTAATGACTCAACATATCGTCCTGTGAGCCCCCCGCACGCATGTTTTTGGTTTCCTTGACATTTCAAAGTCATGTGACGGATCAACTCTTCACAGTTTCCCAAAAGCTTCCATCCCTTATGAAGCAACTCTCTTTGGGTTTTTTTTCAAGCCAACCTGACATCCGTGACACACTCCAATGGTTCCAATTCCTTGACCCAATCTTGTGACCAAGCCTCGCATTTTCCCGGCAGTTCAACAACAGAAATTGAACCAATTTTGTGAACTTCTTTGGCAATTTCACAAACCCCTTCATAATGTTTTCGCGCATGACATCTTTTTTTCTTCCAGGGTCATCCATCGTTGGGGGGTTCTTTGATTCAAACGTTGCATGGGACTGTAGGGACCGCAGTCAGGACTTAACCAAACCACTCTAGGTCGTTCTTCCTTAATCACCGATTTGATTAATTTAAGACCTTCTACAGTCTCTACATCGCCGCCGTTCCATTGTGCAAGTCTTTCCGCTGACTTCGGTCCGAAGGTACGCAGGCATTGCTCAGTCAGTCAAAATGCTGCTCGGAGAACAGCAGACTTCAAGCAGAAACAATCTATTATACAGCGCCAGATCCCACCAATCATTTTCCAGTGACTCTGCGTGATGCTTCAAGACTCAAGGCCTTCAGCTCACGGGGAAATTCAGCTGATGTTGACATAGTGGTCTGGCCCTGGATCTCACTGGCTCTCCTTGGGGCTGTTGGAGGTCTTGCCCTTCTTGCCCTGACGGCGCAGGTCGCGGATCTGATCTTCCAGTGCTTGGGTGCGATTCTTGGTCCCTGATTCCGAGAACATTTCCTCCTCCTTTCGATGTTGACATGATTCTTCACGGAGTTCACCAGGTTGAAGGACGAGGTTGACCCCATCCCGCTCGAGGAGGTGTGGCTGCGCTCGGTGACATTCTGAAGCTTGGAGGGACTCTTGCAATCCCTCCGGACCTCCATGGCCCACTTGGCATAGCGCTTCAGGCGCCAGTTGGCCGTGCCCTGTAGGCCTCCCCGCTTCCATCATGGTGGTGATGCACCAGTCCGTGTAGGAGGGGTCCTTCAGGATCACTTCTTGGTATTCCATGGCGCTGTGCTTGCCAAACTCCATCTTGTCGTTTTTGACAGCAGTAGAGGCCTTCATGACTTCCTCGTAGGCCCGGGCTTGCATTGACTTCAAAGTCTCGTGGCCTGACAACTCCACATGGCAGTGAAGTTCCAGGTAGGTCTTGAGTTCCCCTTTGTCTTGCAAGCCTTGCGCATCTCTGTGAGCTGCTTCTGGCGAATGGTTCGCACTGAGGGCTCCTTGCTTTGGTGGAGTTCCCGCAACCTACGGCGGCAAAGGCATGTGCACCAGTCAGCTGCCGGATTTGTGAAGATGGCGTTCACAAATTGTGCCACAATTTGACAGTTCCAATGGTTTGTTTGTGGATCTCGAAAGTGAAACACAGCTTAAATCACCTAGACATCTCGAATCATGACCACCAGATTCAGTCTGGGAGCGGCTATGCATGTTGTGCGGTTGTATGTGTAGGTGCGCGCCAGCATGTCCATCAGCATCGTCATCATCATCAACAACAGACCTGTCTCTCAAAATTGGCCTCATTCTTCAAACCATGAGATTCACACGACACTTACTTGTTGATCAAAAACCTCCCGGGGGTCTCCCTTTGTTTCCATTTGTCCCCGGAAGGGTTTACAAATGTCGTGAAGGGAAGAAAATGGTGAGACACGTGGTGTGCCGGGGGACAAAATGTCTTGAGCCAGTGGAAACAGCTGTTGTCCACTGGGCTCTTGTTAGGATCACCACCACACTGGCATCTATCTACATTTCGAAAGATGGCTTCACCTCTCGACGGCTCCTAACGACCTCAGGGCAGCCACACTCATCAGAACAGGTTGTCCTTCAATTTCATGGACGTGGATTCGCATCTCACCAAGAGTCTTGCCAAGGGGTACAGAAACCTTGGCGGTACTCAGGCACTGAGTTCGTCCATTGTTTCCAAAGCGGAAGTGTGGAGGATCAGTCTTCTCCACTGTGATGTCACGAGTTCCATCCTGAGTTTGGTTGAGTTTCATGATCTGTTTCATGGCTTCCACTGAGGCGACCGACGAAGTGGCCCCGCCGTCAATGATGGCCTTCCCTTCTCGCAAGATCTGCTGCAAGGAAAAAGCAGCTTGATCTTTTGAGTTTTGCATTGCATGAAGTGCAGCATCCGTAGCTCCAGGCTCGTTGGTGCCATGAGCTGAGAAGGCTAAATGAGCTGACTGGAGCGGTTGTGTCCGAAGTCCTTCAGGAAAGAATTGACGGCTTTTCTTGAAAAGAGATTGTTTCTCTCTAGCTTCTCGGAGAGTCCGTCGTGCTACTTGGTAGGATTGATAGGCCTCTTCGACCTCTTTGACCAGATAGCCGTACTCATTCTCTTCCTCCTGTGTCATGTCATTCGGTTGGTCCATGTCCATGTCATTCATTAGGGCTTCGTCATCCTCATCCTCAACCAGGAGAGCAGGGCCGCGTGCCATGTCTCGCTTCTTCAAGTCTTTTTCAGGCCAGGCAAGACGAAGAGCATCTTTGACCCGAGTGGTCGTGAATTGATTCTTCAGGTTCGCAATGATAGCTCCTCTCTCAGTGCCGTCCAGGCCTGATCTCTGTAGTAACATCCAAGCCACCACAAAGTCAGGCAGGAACTTGTCAGCCTCCACGGAAGCAGTCACTGAGACATCATACTTGCCTTGTGAAGAGACTTGAGGTTGCGAAGTCTTTGGTGTAGACCATCCTCTCCATGACCAAGAATCCCAGCTACCGTGATAGTCTGACCACCACCAACCTGATCTTTCTGATATCCTTGCCAAGGTCAGGAACAGCGGAAGCTGAGTCACCAGGCTCATCATCTTCATCTTCACAAAGTAGTCCGCTGCCGTCGAAGGGACCCCCTTCCTCGGCTGGTCTGGAGCCTTGGTGTGACTTAGCCGCATGGCTGCGCGCTACTTCCCATTGGCTTCTCGTAGAGCTCACCCGGGATCTTGAGGACGCCCCGATCGCTCCATACTCTTGACTCTTGAATGGCCTCGGCCAAGGTACGACGAGCTTCAAAAAGAGCCCCATCATGGCGAAGAATCCAATGGTTCATTGATTCTCCGCGTCGACGCTTGATGGAGTAGAAGAAACGTGTGATCAAACTTCCTGCTTCAGCCAGCGTTGGAGGAGTCACTTTGGTCTTGAGATAGTCAAGAAGTTGTGCTAGGCCCCAATTTCATGGCTAATCCAGCCCGGCACCTGGTCTTGGACCGCAACTCTAGCTGTGCCATAGTAAGCCTGAGATCACTCATTATCTCTCACCCTGGATCCTCTGGAGCTGCCAGCAACGACCTTGCTGGCAGAGCTCCGCTACCGTGCGACAGCCAATCCCGGCGCTGCCGCCCTACAATCTCCTTGTTCCTGAGATACTAGTGGGGGCTCGAGTCGGAATGTCCAATTGACCATGTACATGTGATGATTGAGACCCAGATGAATCTGCATATACATACATACATGCATGCATGCATACATACATACATAGATACATAGATACATAGACAGATAGGTAGATAAATAGGTAGATGTGTGTGTGTGTGCGTGTGTCTGTGCGTGTTTGTTTGTGCATAGATGAAACGAGAATCAAGTCAGCGGCAAAGCATCGGCATCCTGAACTCTTTTGCGCTGCAAAGTCGCTATGTCACTAAGAGAGGGATGCCGTCAAGGCATGTCAAGAGCGTCATTTTTGCATTTGTGTTGGCATTTCTCTGATAAGTTTTCTTAGCTGATGCTGCCGATGCTGACAATGCTGCGAAATGCAATAGAATAGGTACGGATTGGCGCAAGTTTGGCACAACGGGTCCGAAGTTTGCAACGTTTTGCACATTGGATCCATTGGATCCATTGGATCCATTGGATCCATGGGCGCTTCGGACCCTGTGCATCCGCCCGTGCCTGTGCCCCGTACCATGCTCGTGGCCCAGGAGCTGTTTCAGGTGTCCAAGATCCGCTCAGGACGGGGACAGGGACGGGAGGTCTCTTTGTTCAGGAAACTGTGTTTCGGAAAAGAGAAATATTCAGAAATACCTAAATTTTTCAAATTTTGGCGCGCATACTTTCCGACTTCGGTAAAGCAATCGCAGATGGAAAGACAAAATCAGAATTTGAATGCGTCGTATGACAAGCTAGTTGATGTTTTACTCGTTGTTTTTGCGTGCGCTTTTCGATTGAAGATTTTATCACGCACAGGCAGGCACACTTATCCCGGGAGCTTGCTAGACAATCATGGTCAAAGATCAACAAGCTCAAAGATGGTGAAAATTTGGGCAGTCACCATGCAACAGCAATACCCACGGCCACCCAAGAGAGACAAGAAATCAAAAATAGCAAGCCCATAAGAGGCATCAGTGGCAACCACCGCCGAACCGATATGCTGGTCAGTGGAGACATCCACTGACAGAAAATGACAGATATAATGAAGACATATGAGGACGAGAGGGTGGATGTCTCCTGGGGTTTTTGGGCAAGCCATCATGGAAAGAAAAGATGCAGGGCTTGGCATCTCCTGATTGCTCTAGATTCTCAATGGTTGAAGTTGAAATCACTAGTGAAGCAAGGAACTGAAGTCGCAGCTGTCGGCCTGCATGCAAAGATAGCATCAAGCAACCACCTGCGGCAGTTCTAATTTGTAAAATTACCGTCTAAGTTAATGATATGTGGGAGCCAAATGCCAGCTTCCCATACAAAGTCGAGGCCAACTGCGCGCTTTGCTTCTTACGGTTTTTGCGTGGGTCGTCGTGCTCAATGGTGTCAGGTGGAATTGGAATCATCGACATCGGCTTCAGAACACCTTCGGAAGCATATGCCACTGGTGGTAGCGGAGTGTTCCTTGGAGTAGCTTAAGGTGCCCTATGGTGCCCTTTTTGCCGGCTTTCGCATTGGAGAAGACGTTCCTCATGTCTAAAGGACAAAGGGGTGGATCACCGGGTCAGAATCGGAGGCTCAATAAAGGCAGCTGCTCAAATTGTGCTAGTTGTGCCATCATCTTTTTTTTACATTGATGTGCAAGTTGTGCTTGTGCATTGTCAATGGCTCAAGGATGTGATGGCTTGGGAAAGCCTGACTTCACAGCTGCAGTTTTGGGGGAAAATTGAACGCCCTGTATCATAGGGTGTCATCATTTATTTTATTGCATGCGTTGTCACAGTTTGGTTCTTTTCATCTCCAGTTCTAGAGCTCCTAAGGATTTACCAGACCAAGGACGGAGGCAACTTGTTTGCAATACTTCACTGATTTTGAATATTTCCAAAATCGTGTGCAACGCAGCCTGGCAAGTGCAAGCCGGTCCTCCACATCGCCTGGTCCAGCAGCACGCAGCTATTTCAATACCAGGCATCACCAGCCCATTCCATCCCACTACTACTATTACTACCATGCCGTTTAACAATTCCGTGGCTAATCCCTCCCCCAATTTCTAAATGGTGTTGGGCCGGTACATGCCCGCAATGACCCGCCGTGCGGGGGGGGGTGGGGGGGGAGGGCTAATAACGTTTTGCGCCTTGCGTTCTTCCAACACGCTCTTGATGCTACATTTTTCACTTCCCCAAGTAACTTCCAACAGGCTCTCGATGCTACTCTCTTAACTTTCAAAAGTAATTTCCAACACGCTCTTGATGCTACGCTCTTAACTTCCTCAAAGTAACTTCCAAAGTGCGGACATTCTGGGTTGCATAGGAAAGTCATTCAGAAAACAGCTGAAGAGGCTGAAGAAGTGAAAGAGGAAAAAAAGGCGCGCCTCGGCACACGCACTACATCTGGATTTTGACCCTTGAAAATCAGGGGGATCTCTGACTCCCATCAATAGAATGAAACTTCAACGACGTTGTGGCAACAGCGCCATTTTTTGGTGAAACATGCGCAACTGCTAGCACCGTCGTTGCCCCGTCGGGTGATTTATAGTTAACCAGGATTACAACACATGGGGTCACATCAGTCTATTACATCGTGAGTTGTTGAAGCTGACTCAAGATATAGATAAGTTATTTATGTTGAATGGGGATTACAAGACATGGCGTTACGTAAGTCAATGAAGAATCATCACGCATGTCAAACTTGAAAACCAGTTTCCCATCATGGGAATCTGCTCATGACATCAAAAAATGCGTGGGTTTCGACCAGCCCGACGCGAATTTAACCCCCCAAATACAAAACATTTGGATTTGTTTTTCCCCAAACAGTGTGTCCACACTGAGGGGTTCTTACGGTAAGAGTAAAGGCCCGGTGTTGTCAGGGGTCGTGATTTGGGTTTCGGCTTGGGGCGCGGCATTTTCCTGTAAATTCTCGTATAAAAGTTCCCTTTTGACGTGTCCACGTGCTTTTCGAAAGCGCAGGCTCGCACGGATTTGCGCCGCGATGGTGTCCTTTTCGGTGTCGTTTTACTAGAGTGCCGTGCTCGTTTTTTGAGCTATGTCCATCTCGCGCGGCAGCAAGGGACGTCCTGCACATTTGGAGGTCTGAAACGTTTTTTTTTGTGGCAGGTGCAAGACATCGGGCACTTTTTCATGCGTGCTGCGCGTTGCTATAACGCTGTGGGTCAAAATGAGAGGTGCTTCCGGAGGCCATTTTTCATGGCAGGCGCAATATTTGGTGAACTTGAACGACGGATTCAAAGGGTCGAAAGTCGCGTTTTGTCAAGCGGTCGTCGATTTTGATTTTGGACATGATGATGATTTCGCGTGGCAGGCGCAATACTTCGATGATCTCGGGCTCATTTTTCGTGCCAGGTGCAGGACTTCGTGGACCTCGACAGAGAAGTGGCTGAGACCTAGGTAAAACGTTGCTCTCCTGACATTTTCAATGTTCATATTTCGTGTCGCGCGCAAATGCGCGCAATGTTTCGTGAAAATCTAACATGTGCTCCCGCAACCCTCTCGTCACTTTGTGCGCATCGGATCGCTCTCGTTGAGGCGCGGTGCGAATTGCGCAACTTCAGATGCAACCTTTTCGTGCGCAATGGAGGTCGGACGTCCAAGACTGGCGTAAAATTGCGTTTTCGCAACTTCAGATGCAACCCTTTCGCACGAAAAAGGTCGAACGGCAAAAACTGGTGTAAAATTGCGTTTTTGCAACTTCAGATGCAGCTCTTTCGCGCGAAGTGGAGGTCGAATGTCAAAAACTGGTGTAAAGTTGCGATTTCGCAACTGCAGTGGCAACCTCTTCATACGACATGAAGGTCGAACGTCAAAAACTGGTTCAGACCAACACCCAGCAAGCATAGACACATATATAAAATTGTTAGGCTGAAGCAATCTGCAGGCCTTGCACATCCTCCACCTGTCCAGGAACCAACCATCCGATAGCCGTTTGTGTCAAAAAGCGCAGGTTTTGCCGCGACGTCGGCGGGCATGGGAAGCCGCTGAGGTGCCCCGGAAGATCGAAGAGCAGACTCCCCAAAGGTAACCAGGGAGGAGACCACCAAGGGGCCTGTCACACAGACAGGTTATGAGCCCAAAACCCCTGAGCAAGAAGCCAGAAGAAGAGATGCTGGAGCAGAGGAGAAGAAGACCTGCCCAGCAAGAAGCTTTAGAAGAGGTTGATGACGAGGTGGAAGTGCTGAAGGGCGGCCAGACGAAGGCCATAGAAGATGAGAAGAAGACAGGATGAAGGGCAGGTGGGAGCAGGGGAGCAAGCAGCCGCGGAGGTGAGTTCCTGAGGACCCCAAGCCAGCCAGCCCTAGAAGAGGGTGTGGGGAAGACCCCAAGACGTGAGGAGACCCCAGCCGAACAGATGGAGGAGTGGACCCCGAAGACCCCGGCAGACACCTCCCAGAGAGGAGAAATTGAGAGAAGCTCCACACGACGGGAAGGCACCGGAGGAGAGGCAACAGGAGCCAAGACCTCGCAGAAGCTGACCTCAGGAGCAAGAGCGGCATCAGAGCCAACCCCAAGATGGCCAGGAGGGCCAAGAACCAGCCCAACGGCATTCCAGCCAGAAATCCAATCCGAACCCAGACCGTTGTTCGATGATGAGCAACTGAGACGGTATGAGGAGGACAGGCTCCCATGCTGAACCCACCAGGGATTGAGGAGAGAACCCTGCACGGGATGAGACCAGAGTCCTTAGATAGAGAGGAGCTGAGGAGGAAGATATGAGAAAGAGAGGTTATGTAGATGAATTTGGGTAATGTAGATGTAGATATAGATGATGTAGATGATGTAGATGTCTGTGTTTTGTATGAGATGTATGTGAAAATGATATGAGAAAGAGATGTTATGTAGATGAATTTGGTAGTTGTTCTTTGGGAAAAACCCTTCGCAGGAGCTNTATGAGATGTATGTGAAAATGATATGAGAAAGAGATGTTATGTAGATGAATTTGGTAGTTGTTCTTTGGGAAAAACCCTTCGCAGGAGCTTTCGGGAACCAGAATTGTTGGATAAGAAGCAATGGCCAAAGGAATCTCGATGTTGGCCCAGTTGAGCGGGATGATAACTCCTGTGCCATGTTTCATGCCACATGTCCTTCGTTTGGTAGATCATCCTATGGCTTAGATGCCTTGGTTCAAACTCTTGAAAGTACGACNAACTCCTGTGCCATGTTTCATGCCACATGTCCTTCGTTTGGTAGATCATCCTATGGCTTAGATGCCTTGGTTCAAACTCTTGAAAGTACGACAGCCCGACAAACATGTTTCAACGCTTTGCTTTGCAATGTTGCGCCAGGGTGTCTTCCATTCATTTTAACAACTGTTGCAACAACTGGTGCGCGCTAGCCAACCAAATGGATCCTGACCCAAATCGTGAAAAACGATCTCAATTTGTAGGGCGGGGTGGGAAAGGACTATCTGACTATCTCACATTCAGTGGATTTGATTGATGTTGAGAAGTGTAGTTGTGTTTTCATGGAATTGCTCTTGGAAAGTTAGGAATAGCCTTGGGACATGTAGGAATAGTTCTGGGACAATTACAGATGGGTGTGAGGTATTTAGGAATAGTTCTTAGAAATTTAAGAATAGCTCTGGGAAATTTGGAAAAAGCTCTGGGAACCTCACAGAAAGGCCAAATAATAAAGAGGCCAACGCTTGTCCTAATATATACATGAAAAAACAACAAGATATGTACAAAAAGCAAAAAATAAGACTTTTCGATTGAATTTGCGATTGAATTTAAATTCTTTTTCCAACAAAAAAAGATTGATAAAAAGCATGAGATTGAAAAAACGATTGATTTTTTCAATCTTCGATCTGCGATTGAAAAATACATGTGCGATTGATGTTTTTCAATCCAGGATGCTTTGTGTTGCGTGCAGAGGAACGTGAGCGTTATTGTCGCCCCCGCCCCCCAAACCCAGGCCAAGACTATGTTCACGGTGCAATGCTGTTGTGTGCAGAGGAACATGAACGTTATTGTCGCCCCCCGCCACCCCAGGCCAAGACTATGTTCACGGTGAAATCTTTGAGATGAAAGGCGATCAGGGAGCAGTGCTGTTGCCTGCATGAACGTTATTGTCGCCCCCGCGCTCCACCCAAGGCCAAGACTATGTTCACGGTGAAATCTTTGAGATGAAAGGCGATCAGGGAGCAGTGCTGTTGCCTGCAGAGGAACATGAACGTTATTGTCGCCCCCGCACTCCACCCAAGGCCAAGACTATGTTCACGGTGCAATGCTTGTGATGACAGGCGATCAGGGTGCAGTGCTGTTGCGTGCAGAGGAACATGAACGTTATTGTCGCCCCCCCTCACCCCAGACCAAGACCATGTTCACGGTGCAATGCTCGGTGCAGTGCTGTTATGTGCAGAGGAACATGAACGTTATTGTCGCCCCCGCCCCCCACCCCAGGCCAAGACTATGTTCACGGTGCAATGCTTAAGTTAAGATGACAGGCGACCAGGGTGCAGTGCTGTTGCCTGCAGAGGAACATGAACGTTATTGTCGCCCCCCGCCACCCCAGGCCAAGACTATGTTCACGGTGAAATCTTTAAGATGAAAGGCGATCAGGGTGCAGTGCTGTTGCGTGCAGAGGAACATGAACGCCTTTGGCGCGTCCTTGTCCCCAGGTTAAACCCTAAAAGGTTGAATGAATTCAGTAGAAAGGTAAGCGGGGTAGGGGCGAATGTGACCCTAGTTTGGGTAGGGGCGAAGGTATAGGGGCGAATGTGACCCCGTCCCCTGCGCACACATCAACTCCTCATGAAAGTTGCCCCGCGACGGTGCATCATGATATAGAACATTGGATCGATCCTCCATGGTCAAGACTGGAGTGGGAAACTGTTGGAGCAGAACAACATCCAGCAACGTGTGTGTCTCATGTCCTCCATCCAGCAAACCTTGGAGTTGGAATTCGACACCTTGTGGTGAGGCAACCATTGAATGTCGCTCATGTGATACATCAAAGATCTTGACTTTCGATACCAGAGAAATTCTGTTACCATTTTGAACATGACCCAGATTCATGGGGATACACCTAGCCATGGCTGCGCAATGAAACGGACCAGCCCAAGTTCTGCTGGCCCAGCCGCTGGCAGGTTTGAGCAACCACGGCTAACACCAAACCACCAACCAAACATCAAACAACCAACCACCAACTTCAAAAACCAACTTTTGAAATGACAGGTTCCAGCTCCAAAATCTTGCAAGTACTCTGAGGATAGCAGCTTAAACATGTTGCACATACCGTGGAAATGCAGCTTCCAGCTCCAACATGTTGCAAATAGCATAGAAAATGTCCAGAAAGGAAATCCAAAAAAAAAGAAAGCGGGGGACCGTGGGGAAGTGATTTTTATCAGAAAACCATCACAAAACACTGTAAATACCGATGTATTATGTACTTGAGGGCTCTGAAACCTAGGCGAAACGCAAATTTTGACTCTTTGTCTTTTGATGACCAAACCTGCACAGGCACCAAAAAACAAAAAGAAACAAAATTTCTAGCAACTACTCAGAAGTGGACCCATAGTTCTGGAAAATTTTGTTTTTTTGGTTTTTTGGTGCATGTGCAGGTTTCCTCACTTTCCACTTTGTTTTTTTGTTTTTTTGGTGCCAAACAAACCCGTCAATCAGCTGGGAAATGTCAGTTTGCTAGAACTATTCTGTAATGCAGCTGTTTTTGCTATGAAATATTGTATGGGGGCAATGAAGGTCAAAGAGAAATGGAATTCAATTTCGACCGGATGCGCCACACTCACACGATAGGGTTGTATTTGCTTCTGTGCTGCCTGTCTTTATAGCAAGCATGAACAAGAGGAAACAGCATTTTTGATTGACATAGCATGCCACTTTATCTCCAAGCAGTGCTTTATTTTTTTGACAGAGTTCCTTGCATCATACAGAGATATAGAAGGTTTTGTCAGGGTAGACATGCTGCTCTCTTGAAAAATCGGTGTTTCTAAAACAAAGTATCAAGTCAAATTTTAAGGGCAACAGCATGCTCTTCACAAGTCATCATTTAAAAGGATGTGGCATTCCTTCAGGAAGTTGTGGCATACCTCCATGCAACATTGTCCTACAGAGAGGACAACATCCCTTTGATAAAGGGCATCATTACTTTGAAGCAGGGACCTGAGATGTGAACTGCATTCCTTTAGAAACAGCTTTAGAAAGAGTGCATCATGTCTTCCATATATTTTGTAACAAATATGGTGCTTCTTACATAGAGGTAATACTCCTTTCAGAGAAGGGTAGTATCTCTATTAGACAAAATTTGAATATACACATTAGTTTTTCCAGAGTGTTGCATCCCTTTAAACAAATTCTTGAAGTCATATGAAAAAATAACTTGAACCATGGTGCTATGCAATCTTCCTCTGGAAAAGAAACTGCATGTACTATATGATGTGAAATAAAGTATGTTAATTAATATAAATGTATGCGCAATATTGCTATCAAAAGTGTGTGGCATTCCTTTGAGACAGTAGCCTTCAGGACACACAGTAGTCCTTGTGAAAGAGTATGGCATTGTTTAAGTTCCTGTACTACAAAGAACCTTGTCATACATATATATATATGTATATATATAGCAATCCCTTTGAAAGAGGGTGATGTTTCTGTAAGAAAGTGCAGTATGGCTCCATAGACTTGTCGTTTGAGCAAACATTCTTTGGTGCCATTACTGGGATGATTTCAATACCCCCTTATTGGTCCTTATATCACAAAATATTGTAAATACCAGCCTTTTTGAGANGGTGCCATTACTGGGATGATTTCAATACCCCCTTATTGGTCCTTATATCACAAAATATTGTAAATACCAGCCTTTTTGAGACTGTCCATGCATAGGGGGGAATGATTTTTGCTTTGAAACCTAGGTGTTAGACCCCCTTTGAGCATAAAACACTGTAACTATCAGTACTTTTAAAAGTTTCTGGAGCAAAAATCACTCCCCCATGACCCCCCGTTCTGAAAAAAAAACACCAAACCAAAAAAAAATTACTTGGCTTCGAGTGATCCCCACCGTGAGTGTGATACACATTTTGACATTCTTTCTGGCAAAACTTTCTGGCAGGGAAGAGGAGGGGAGGACAACTCTGATGAAATCTAGAGACCTTCGGGTCTCTAGATTTCATCAGAGTTGTCCTCCCCTCCTCTTCCTCTTGGCATTCTATCTGACATTTTCTCTGACATATCCTCTGACATTTTCTCTGACATATGCTCTGACATTCTATCTGACATATGTTCTGACATTCTATCTGCCATTCTTTCTGGTATTCTATCTGGCATTCTATCTGACATTCTTTCTGGCATTCTATCTGACATTCTATCTGGCATTCTATCTGGCATTCTATCTGACATTCTTTCTGGCATTCTATCTGGCATCTAGCCTGGCATTCTATCTGACATTCTTTCTGGCATTCTATCTGACATTCTTTCTGTCATTCTATCTGGCATTCTATCTGGCATTCTATCTGGCATTCTTTCTGACATTCTGTCTGACATTCTTTTTGGCATTTTTTCTGACATTCTATCTGGCATTCTATCTGACATTCTTTCTGGCATTATTTCTGGCATTCTGTGTGGCATTCTATCTGGCATTCTTTCTGGCATTCTATCTGGCATTCTATCTGACATTCTTTCTGGCATTCTATCTGGCATTCTATCTGACATTCTATCTGGCATTCTATCTGACATTCTTTCTGGCATTCTATCTGGCATTCTATCTGACATTCTATCTGGCATTCTATCTGACATTCTTTCTGGCATTCTTTCTGGCATTCTATCTGGCATTCTATCTGACATTCTATCTGGCATTCTATCTGACATTCTTTCTGGCATTATTTCTGGCATCTAGTCTGGCATTCTATCTGGCATTTTTTCTGACATTCTGTCTGACATTCCTTTTGCATTTTTTCTGACATTCTTTCTGGCATTCTATCTGACATTCTTTCTGGCATTATTTCTGGCATTCTGTGTGGCATTCTATCTGACATTCTTTCTGGCATTCTATCTGGCATTCTTTCTGGCATTCTATCTGGCATTCTCTCTGACGATCTTTCTGGTTGAGGCCCGGCACTGCCCACTGGGATCTAGATCTCGCAGTTGAGGTCCGGCACTGCCCACTGGGATCTGGATGAGGTCCGGCGTTGCCCACTGGGATCGGGAGCTCGCGGTTGAGGTCCGGCGTTGCCCACTGGGATCTGGAGCTGGCAGCTGAGGTCCAGCAGTGCCCACTGAGATCTGAAGCTGGCAGATGGAGTCCGGCAGTGCCTGCTGCGATGAGGAGGAGGCGGGCCCCGCACCCCCCCGCACCCCCCCGCCCCCCCGCGCAGCTGTGATAAAATCTAGTAACCCTCACCTGGCAGGTGGGGAACAAACAATTTCCCTACCTGGGTGCAAAAATGAGGACGTTGAAGAGCCCCACTCATAGTCAGGGAAAAACGTTTAACAAAAAAAGAAAATTAAAGGACCGGATAACCCCACAAGTCAACTCCTTCCAAGAAGCACCAAACAGATGCGAACATGAGATGGTAAAGGCAGGAAAGGGAGAGGACGCGGTGGAAGAAAGATTGTGTTAAGGAACTTGTGTGTGACAGTGCTGTGTGTGACAAAGTTGTGTGTCAAAGAGTTGTGTGTGACAGAGTTGTGCGTGACATGGTTGTGTGTGAAAGAGTTGTGTGTGAAAGTGCTGTGTGTGACCAGGTTGTGTGTCAAAGAGTTGTGTGTGTGTGTGACAAAGTTGCGTGTGAAAGAGTTCTGTGTGACAAGGTTGTGTGTGTGTGTGTGCGAAAGTTGTGTGTGAAAGTGCTGTGTGTGACCAGGTTGTGTGTCAAAGAGTTGTGTGTGACAAGGTTGTGTGTGTGTGAAAGAGTTCTGTGTGAAAGAGCTGTGTGTGACAAAGTTGTGTGTGAAAGAGTTGCGTGTGACAATGTTGTATGTGAGAAAATTGTGTGTGACAAGGTCGTGTTTGAAAGAGTTGTGTGTGAAGGTGCTGATTGACCTGGCCAGACCGGCTGCTGCCTTGCTTCTGGCTGCTGACTCTGGGAGCTAGCCTTTGCTTCTTCCCCTTCTGAATCTTCCTGACCGGCCATAGCTGTCTGCTACTCTTTATAGCTGTACAGCCCTTTGTTTTGATCGCTGCTCCTGGAGTGCTTGCCTTTTGTTTTCCACACTTTCCAGTGCACAGTGCAAGGGTCTCAGCAAGGGTTTTCCCTTCTAGGGAGTTTGCGAATGGCCTTTTTCCCCTTTTTTTCCATCCAACGTTGTTCTTTCTTTGTCCATTTCACGCCTCGACTGGGTGGTTTTGTTGCACTGGTTCACCATTGCAACATGCGGATTGGCTCGCACACCACCATACAGTCTCCTTCTCCCTTCAAAGAAGGTCTTTGATATCCAATGCAATGGCAATTCCTTCAGAGGACAGCTTGGCCCGATCAGCCTTGGTGCGACAAAGTTGTGTGTGAAAGAGACTGTGAAAGAGTTGGGTGTGACAATGTTGTATGTGAGAAAGTTGTGTGTGACAATGCTGTGTGTGAAAGAATTGTGTGTGAAAGTGCTGTGTGTGACAAAGTTGTGTGTCAAAGAGTTGTGTGTGTGACAAGGTTGTGTGCGAAAGAGTTGTGTGTGACAGAGTTGTGTGTGTGAAAGAGTTGCGTGTGAAAGTGCTGTATGTGACAAAGTTGTGTGTCAAAAAGTTGTGTGTGTTAAAGAGCTGTGTGTGACAAAGTTGTGTGTAAGTTGTATGTGGAGGTGCTGTGCGTGAGACCACTGCCAGCCTAACGCCGTAAGTGCCACGCGTGCCAGGCGAAAGTACGGCAGGTGTCACCAAGTGCCACGCGTGCCACACGAAAGGCACGTGGATGTCGCCAACTGCACACAAAAGGAAGGCAGATGTCGCCAAGTGCCATGCCTACCACGCAAAAGAAGTGCGACGCGACAGGTGACCAGTGCCGACCAAGGCCGCCACCAGAGCCAGCCCAGTGCCGTAAGTGCCACGCCTGCCACACGAAAGGCACGTCACCAAGCGCCACGCCTGCCACACAAAACGAACCAGCGGCGACCAAGGCCGCCACCAGAGCCAGCCTAGTGCCGTAAGTGCCACGCTTGCCACACGAAAGGCACGTGGCTGTCACCAAGTGCCACGCCTGCCACACAAAACGAAGACAGATGTCACCAAGTGCCACGCCTGCCACGCAAAAGAGGCGCGGCGCCACAGGCGACCAGCGGCGACCAAGGCTGCCAGCAGAGCCAGCCCAGTGCCGTAAGTGCCACACTGCCACACGAAAGGCACGTGGATGCCACCGCTGTAAGTGCCACGCCTGCCACACGAAAGGCACGTGGATGTTACCAAGTGCCACGCATGCCACGCCTGCCACACGAAAGGCTGTGGCTGTCAATTAGTGCCACGCCTGCCACACAAAACAAAGGCAGATGTCACCAAGGGCCAGGCCTGCCAGGCAATGTTGTGTGTGTGAGAGAGTTGTGTGTGACAATGTTGTGTGTGAGAGAGTTGTGTGTGACAATGTGTGTGTGAGAGAGTTGTGTGTGACAATGTGTGTGTGAGAGGGTTGTGTGTGAGAGAGAGAGAGAGAGAATGCTGTGCGTGTGAGAGAGAATGTTGTGTGTGTGAGAGAATGTTGTGTGTGTGTGAGAACGTTGTGTGTGAGAGAGAGAATGTTGTGTGTGAGAGAGTGGTATGCAATGTTGTGTGTGAGAGAGTTGTGTGTGACAATGTTGTGTGTGAAAGAATTGTGTGTGAAAGTGCTGTGTGTGAGAGAGTTGTGTCTGTGAGAGTGTTGTGTGTGAGAGTTGTGTGTGACAATGTTGTGTGTGAGGGAGTTGTGTGTGACAATGTTGTGTGGAGGACGCGGGAGAAGGAGGAGGAAGCGGAGGAAGCGCGGGTGCAGAGCAGAAAAACAAGAACCCCACACAATCTTGTGGGGAATTATCTTAGTTTCCTGGAATTGTTTCCGCTACTTTTCCTTTCAGCTGCCTCGGCTTTATATAATATTGCTAGAACCAACCAGTTCAAAGTTTCCCCTCTCTGAAATAAACCAGACAAGTTCCAAGGACCGTAATTAAAAACTTACACCCAGAAAAGAATTAACAAATAAGGGGTGAAACCCTGGAATATAACAATGAGTACCTTTTTGAACGGGCCTTATGACCAAAAAAAATGAGAAGCGACACGTTGAATTAGTTGTTGAATGTTAACATACTTTTAATTGTTGCGTAACTATGGCAGTGCTGAGACATTGTTGGCCAATCTACTTATTACCAAAGTAATATGGTAATATTGCGTGTTACAACATATTTACAATTTGGTGTAACCACTTTCAATTTATTTGGTTTGATAATGGGATTAATGGTTGGATTGATCATCCTGCCTAGGCAAGACGTGGAGCTTTGACCCTTCCGCCAAAGACTTGCCATGCAACTTGTACAACGCCACTTGGAGCAGCAGAGGAATATTTAACCAGACGTTAAGGGAAGCAGGAAGAGAAAACTGGAAACGCGTCGTTCAAGGTATTTTGTTCAATTTGTTGGTTTTCTTTGTTTTCTTCACCTCATTCTGTTCATAGTCTGTTTTATTCTGTTCACTCTGGTCATGTTTGTTTTGCCAATCTTGTCCTGCGACTCCTTATTCAGAATTATTCAGCATAAACTTCACCAACAACCAGGAAACATGTTTGTTTTGCCAACTGAGTGATGTAACTGAAGTTGTTCTTTGTAAGCTGCGGTGGTGGCCGGGGCACGTGCAGTGGGCATCAACGGGCTGCAAAGGTGAAATTTTTCCAGAACGGCAAGGCGCACTGTGTTGCAGAATGGAAGTCCTCACGAGGAAATGAACCACACAAGCAAAACATCAACAAACATCAACATTTGGATTTTTTATGATTTTCGATATCTCAAGAATTTCAGATATTGCTGAACGTACGTGCTCTGGCGCGCTGCGCTGTGAAAGGTTGATTCATAGGGTGAGACTTGGGAAGTCAATGCAGGGCAGGGCAGACCAAAAGCCGGCTAGAATTTTGTATGGAAACCACACGAGCACACAGTGAAGTCCAATGTCCGGCCAAAACATGTGGACAATCACGAGTTTATAAGATTTATAAGCCGTTTGTTGACCATTCTTCGCAGGTTGGTTACATGGTGGGCTCGGCTGGCATTTTGCTCCGGCGAACTTTCGAAGTTTGAGTGAGAAGGGTGTTGCCAGACCAGCTGCCCAACAACCCAATATGCAGCTCTTCCAATATCTTTCAATGTTCAAGCAGCGATGTGCCACCTCAGACATAGATTGCGTATGATAAACTCGGATAAGAAGCACGTCCATCACTTCCACTTGGAATTGGAGAGGATTACGCAGTCCGCACGGTTCGGAGCTGAATGGCATCGTGCCAATGATAGCTGCCGGCTGCTGGAGGCTTTATTTCAGCTCCGCTAGAAAGCCCGTCGAACATGGTTGACCGGTGGTTTAATGATGCTTGAAGAAGGCATTGACAAATTGAGTCGGGACCTGAGACCTTGTCTTGGTAAGACCTTCATGGCTATGGTTTGTGGACTTGTAACACTCTCGTGTCCACGATCGTCAAGACCAGCAAAGGGAACCTCACAAAGGGAATTGGATGGAACCGGCAACAGTACGTATAATACTTTTTACGTCGTGCGTTAAATCATCTCACTGTATTCTTGGAAGTTCGTACTTAGTGTACTTGGAATCTTGCACCTTTTGGATCCTTTTGCATCTGTGTTGGTTTTGCTTTCAAGCTCAGAGAGTGTGACCATCAGAGTTGTGCCCGGTGAGACTGGCAATGCCTGTTTGCTCCACCCATGATCACGACGGGGCGCGGCGTCGCGTAGCAACCTCGGATTTGTTCGCTTGGCAACCTGAAATCTGTTCGCTTAGCGCCCTGGTCCTTCATAATCTGTGCAGGTGCCAGTGAAGGTTAACATCCCAGCCCACCCCAACCCCAACCCCATCCCTGTGTTTGTGGACGTGTCTGAGTCTTGTGTGCAGGTGCCAGTGAAGGTTAACATGCCACCCCACCCCAACCCCAACCCTGTGTTGGTGGACGTGTGCTAGTCTTGTTTTCAGGTGCCAGTGAAGGTTAACATCCCAGCCCACCCCACCCCAACCCCATCCCTGTGTGAGTCTTCTGTGCAGGTGCCAGTGAAGGTTAACATGCCACCCCACCCCACCCCAACCCCATCCCTGTGTTGTTGGACGTGTGCTAGTCTGGNGTGAAGGTTAACATGCCACCCCACCCCACCCCAACCCCATCCCTGTGTTGTTGGACGTGTGCTAGTCTGGTGTGCAGGTGCCATTGAAGGTTAACATCCCACCCCACCCCACCCCAACCCCATCCCTGTGTTCGTGGACGTGTGGTAGTCTTGTGTGCAGGTGCCAGTGAAGGTTAACATGCCACCCCACCCCACCCCAACCCCATCCCAGTGTTGTGGGACGTGTGAACCCACCCCACCCCAACCCCATCCCTGTGTTGTCTTCTAAATTTGCAAAGTTTGAGGTTGCTAAGTGATACTTTCGGAAGTAGGACTTTTGCAACCCTTCCAGCGTTTTGTACCTGTGAGGTTCCTAAGTGAACGGATTTCAGGTTGCTAAGTGATGCGTGAGGTTGCTAAGTGATTTGAGGTTGCTAAGTGAACGAATTTGAGGTTGCTAAGTGAAGCGGCTACCCCACGCACCTTGCCTGTTCTGTACTGGTTGATGTGGATTCTTAATTGTTGTTACACTGGTATTGTTGTAATTGAATTGTCTTATGATGTTTTGGTATTGTTTTTGGTATTGTTTTATGAGTCGTATGCCAGAAGCCGACAACGGCAAAATGTAGCGAGAGAGAGGGCCTGATATCGTCTGACACACCGCTCCAAGCCATTCCAAGCCTTACCAAATGTGTTCGATTCTCGTCACATCATCGCATCATTTTCATATTACCAAATGTCTTCAAACAGGCACTTCCATATCACTTTTGCAAACACGAGGTGCCTGGTACATCAGGACATGCAAGCTTGCAAGCTCTGATTTCCTTCAGTCTTGGAGCGTCACATATCCATTGTTTTTCTGCCGGCCCTTTGCGGCACCAACGTACTGCATGTTTCTTCATGCAGTTCTTACATTTTTCGGTATGCCTCTGTCACGGGAAAAGTGATCCAAGTTCATGCAAGGTTTGACGTTTTTGCACTCTTAGTCATTGCCATCCATATCGACCTGAATTCTTAGGACTTACGTAGGCATCCCCCAGGCGAGCACAATCCCTCTCAACATCTAGTGACGGTGCATCTTTAAAAAACATGTTCGTACAATGGTCCATACAATGATCCATATACATATGTTACATATCACATATCCCCAGTGTGTTTGTTGGACTTGTCTCGCACGACCTCGTTCTTGGCTGAAGCTTCAGTCCAACATTTTGGAGCTGAGATGGCCGCAACCTGCAACATGTGCCGCGACAACAGTACCAACTTTTACCCACCATATCAACAAATGTCAACAACCTTCAACAACCCAACAGACAGATGGAACGGATCAATAGAGAGTTTGTGACAATCTTTGCATTGGTTAGCATTGGTTCCCTGAGTATCGGATATTGATTCTGATCAATAGAAACATAGCATTTTTTTATTGATATTGATTTTTGATTTTGGTATTGATTTTTTCAATATCATGTCAAAAGAGTGGTTTTGAAAAAAAATATTGATTTTTAAATTGATTTTTTTATTGATTCTTTTTTTGATTTCTATATTGATTTTTTGGTTGCACCTATAGGTGCCAATGAAGTTGCACACATGTTGCCAGCCTGTGGGTACATGACTGCAATAAGAAGAAAAAATGGCAGTTTTTGGCTCAATTCTTTGAGGTCAGTTTGGCACAGCCCTTGACAAAAGGAGCTTGAAAATCGCCCTTTTTCTCTGCACTCCTTTGACAAAAGGGAGGTG
>BGPT01003345.1:0-11726 GCA_003297045.1 Symbiodinium sp. clade C Y103 | reverse complement strand
GGGTTCGCTCTGCCATCCATCATTCACAGCAACCCACCTTTCCTATAGTTTGCTATTCCTGAAACTTCCGCCACCGCCTTGTGCGGTACTACTGGTAACCATAACCGTACTTGACAAGGCCATAAACCAACTTAATGTCAACCCTGGATTAATAAACCCCAAACGGCTGTTTAATTGGGGGGTACCTGTTAAGTACTAGATGATGACTATTGGGGGATCATCCCCCTAATTACCCTCTGGTAATCAAACGTGGCAATGGAAAATCCACCATTTATAGATGGTTTTCCCATTAAAACCTCTATTTATAGGGGGATTTCCAATTGCTATGTTTGATTACCGGAGGGTAATCAAACATGGTTTATTAATCAGGGGTTGACAGCTGCTAAGGAACTGGGGCTCTAATTGCATTCTGTTCCGATCTTCCCAGACATGAGCTTCATGTCATCCAGTTTCATGGCCTGCTTCCTTCTATAGCCATCCCAAAAAATTCTCCTGGAAATATCATGAAATACATGGAAAAATGAGGTAAATGTCATTCGAACATCCTGGAAACACTTTTTGGTTCCTATACGTTATAGCTGCCCTCCAGAGAATCTGCCTTACCCGTCTATCTTCTGCACTGCCGAGGAGCACATCTAATGACAGGCCAGCAAGTTGGTTGGGAAACGATTGGGTCGCTGTTTGGTTTCTGTTTCAAAGTGAACCCACATGTAAAGTTGTTAAGTACATTAATGGGTTCATTGAACAAACCACCCTTTTTTTGGGGCAAGATATGGCAAGATGTAGAAGATTGGCTATGATTGCAGCAAGTTTTTTTCCCCGGTGATGATATGGTCCGAATCTCCACGCAGCCAGGACTTCGCCGAAAAAGAGCCCAGAACGCCAAAGTTCAGGACCTGGGTGCACGCGCCGACCTTCAGCGGTTCCTGGGTTCCTACAGATGGTTGGTTCCACAGTTGCCCGGTGTTTTTACACCAAGAATACCTTTTTCCAATTTGTTCCCACTGCAATGGCGGAAACTCATGATGAACCACCCAGTTTCAAGTGGGTGGGTGCATGTGCTCGAAGCTGCACACTTCATCTCGATGTGGGCACACCCGTCTGTGACCATGAAGCCTCACGAACACGTTGCCAAGGGAGAACTGCCCTTCCTTCATCCAGCGATGTGCCCTGGCCCTCCCCCTTGTGTGCAGCCGTCTGGGCGTCCCCTTCGGGTGTTTTGAGATATTCAAAATTGATCAAAATGGTTTAAACTATCAGTAACTATCTGCTGGTTGGGGGGAGTCACGGAGCTGTTGATATTCTTATTCGGTACTATATGGGGAGGCAGTGAGAAACTAAGAGTTCCCCAACCACATTATAGTCCATATATTTCCTGTATTTTGTTTATCCAGTTTCAAAAGTGTTTCTATAGAGTTATGGCCCTTTACCAGTTGTAAGAAAATGGGGTTATCATTCATTAGTGGGGATTTCACTGACTTATAACTTATAACTGGTAAAGGGCCTCAACTGTAGATATGATCATATCCAGGCAAAAACCATTCTTTATATTAAGGTACGACCCAATTCTGCCCGTTTTTGGAGGCTGCTCATTTCAATGTCTAGCGGCTTTTTGGTTTGACAACATCCAGATTTCCCCATGTTGGGGCTAAGGAACATCGCTTAAGTAGAGGTGAGTAGATGGTGGCTAGGGCCTTTTAAATTCAGGGCTTGTATATACGGAGGGAATATGGGTACCCATTCAAGTGGAGCGGGGATCCTAGAGACTTCTGTAGAGATGTGATCATCGTTCCCCTTCTAGCCATAGATTTGGTTGTTGATTTTATTGCGTTCATAGCTGTACATAGACCCATGGAATGGCATTGATATAGATTGAGCTCATAACTTTTGTATAATTTAAGTAAACAAGATTGGATTGAGTACTGCTTAGAGTGATGCTCTTGTCTTGTCTAATGCTTGGTTGTTGTGTTCCCTCTACTGTTAGCCACTTGGAAGTCTTCCGAGATGTTCAAGTCGCTACGTCAATTCAAACTGAATAGGGGCCAAATTTTGGTCCCCAAATAGGATACAGGCACCTTCCTGTTGAGAGAGTCTAGCACCATTCATTTGAGGTACTTCTTGGTGAAAGCAACTTAGCGTATCATGAAATTGACATAGAACGATAAAAAAAGGCCCAAGGGAAGAGGATAGTCCAATAGTGCTTCATACACTGTATATATTTGTACATTTATCTGTATATAGGCTATATGTATATATATATATATATTATGTATGTAAATATTATACTTTATGTTTTGTTTTAAACATAGCTATGGAAAACAACCCGATTTACCTATTAAAAAAGGTGTTTGTTGTCCATAGCAACGTTAAATAAGCAGAGTGTATATTCCACTTTTGGAGGGTGAACATGTCACTCGGTGAACCGGAACCCTGTGACCTACCAATCGTCGCATATACAAATCTAATCGACTCTGATTGCAAGGTTTGCTGATCGCCATGAATGGTTCACCCTCAAGCCAGGCGTAAACCACAGAGTTGCATATGTTCAAAGCCAAACTATGATTTCGGAGTCCTAGTTTCTAACAATCGCGGATGTTTCTTTGTTACTGTTAGGGGCACTTTTGGTGACCGACCTCTGAAGGAGACAGACTCGCTACATCCAGCGAAGCTCATCGCGCGAGGCCCTTCATGAAGTTTCTGATAGGTTGATCAAGGCCCAATTCATCACCTGGTTCTGGTTCTTCAACTTCCCTATCGTCTTAGTTTTGATTAACCATTGCACTTATTATAATGCATGTATTACTGTATTACAATATGATGTGGTATGTTGTACTCCATTATTACATGTTCAAGCTTTCCCAGACAACTGATTTATCTTTGTAGAAGTAGACAACGTATCGCCAAATCATTTGCCGAGTCGCCGCAGGGAAAAGGGCGATGTCAAAAAAGATGAAGCGAGGACGGGCCCATGGGATGTCACTGGCGCCGGCTCATCCTAGTTCAATCTGATTATATCTGATTATAGTGTATTTGTTAAACACGTTTTCTTTTGTTTTTTTGCTCTGTACCGCTTGAATCCTCACCATCAAGATAGATCAAGATAGCATATATATATATATATATGTATGTATTTATTATATGTGTATTATGTATGTAGATATATGCGGGGCCCGCTTGCACATTCCTTTGTTTCTTTCGCAAGTCCCAAAGTTTCCCTTCTCGTCTTGCCATTTTGCGGCCATGTTGAACCTCACTACCTTCGGTGCAGCATGGTCCAGCATATAATACCATGTTTGTGTTGATCTGTGTTCCATTCCTGTTTCGGATTGATGATCTCACATTAGTTGTTTCATACATTTCGAGGAGGTGACAGGCCACCATGCAGATTTGCCACAGTTGCAGGGATTGGTTTTTGGTTCCTTGTGGTTGTTGAAACCTTGCAAATCCTTTGTGAAGCTTTTTGAAACTGCCCCCAACATTGTTTCATGAAACCAAGATTCGGGAGGAAGAGACCTTCCATGCTGATCGGTTGTTCTATTTGGATTATGTTCTCCGCTATCGAAATATGTTTAATCAAACTCTTGACATCCAAAAATTATAAATTATATATTTAGACAATCTTAAACAGTTGTTCTTACTTTAGCTTGTCTAGACTTCCAAAGTTGGACGATGACATCCCAACCAGCACCATCGATGGGCGGAAACTTGCACGGAATGGCTTGCCGTGGGGGGTTGCATTCCAGGCATGGTAGATGGTAATACAATCCCCATATATAATCTATATAGTAGGACTCTATTCGGATATATCAAAAATAGTTGGGACTACTCTATAATCTATAGATTCCAGTCAGTAAATGGTGCTGTATAGCCCATATATAGTCCGTATAGCTCGTGACATGTCCATAGCTAGCATATACTAGAGTTAATACCCACCGATCGTAAGTGGGATGCAGATCCAAGACCTGACGCAGGCAGAAGCAAAGCAAATGGAACTTTTCGGAAAGGGCCAGGAGCGGATCCAGACTGCGATTATTTTGATATGTGCTTTGTATCTCAAATGGGGATGTTTTATACGCGTAGGGTTTTTGTCTATCTTTTGAATCTTTTGGGCTACATGATACGGGCATGTGTTTTTTCATCCGACTATCCCATTATGTAACATACTTGGGATGATTCCCGGTAAAATCACCGTCGTTTGGAAGATTGCAAATCGCAAAAGGATGGATAAGTTTGAACCCTAAAAATTATGCGCAAACCATCATCTATCCCATCCTGGAAGTACTTTGAAACATATCTTGGAGGGCCATGATACATTGATTCAAACAAGCTGGCTGAAACCCATATGTCAAAATAGAATTGTCATACCATTTCTGAAGGGTATGCCGGGTATGCTTTCGCCCCGATTTCGGCCATATCTCATCAGGAGCACATCGAATGAGAGGCGGGCACGGCCACTGGGGAGGGTCAGGTGGTAATGGTCTTGCCTACCCTGTATTGCAGACGTAGGATGGTACCACGGTGAAAGATGCAGATACTTGATGAACTCAAAAAGCTGATCACTGGGAATCTTGATGATAAAAATAAACAAAAAGAGATCACAAATCGCAGTTCAGCTGCTTTTTGAGGACGTTTTGGGCACAGTATGTGAGGCTCATCGTTGAAAATTGTGAGAAGAAATGCCAGATAAAACAAAACTTATGATTTCTTTGGACAGATCATCAAAGTGATTGAGACATATTTGTGATGTCCTACGTGTACAGTGTAGCTACACCCCTTACTGCCTGTGAATCTAGATCAACATGTAGTTCAGATTCAGCACTACTGTCTGGCACTGGCTTTAAGGATACCCTGTAGAAGTGTCTTACCATGCCATGTTCAAATTTGTTTGTTGGTTTGGTTAGCCCTGCTTCTGTTATGTTTTGTTGCCCGAAGGGGTAAACACCAACTCATAGCTGGAGGGCCCGGCCGCGTGGATACATCTCGATAGATTCTCACTGGTGCCTACTGGTGGTGTTTTTTGTTCTATCCCACTGGGATGAATTACTTAAGCGAGGAACCGTAGAATCAGGACATGCAAATGGATCATCCCTGAAGTTAGGACATTGCTAGCAAATGGATGCAAATGGATATAAACAAACCAACCACTCATTGGAAAAAGTTTCGATGAGAAACTTCCGAGTTAGAGACGCATCCCCTCCGGAGAGAATTATTTGGTTTCTTCATATTTTTTCTGCGTTGATTCATTTGCTCCTTCGTTGATATGTTCATTCATTCATTCTGCAAGCAGTGAAACACCAGTGCCATGTTACCATCTTTGCCTCAAGGCCCCTCAGTTCCTGAACGCACATGTTTTAACTGTTATACTGTATATACCTCGTGCGTATGTCAATCCAAGTAATTAAGATTTGTAGCCAGTAAATAATGCTAAACCGTGTTTAATCATGGTGGGCTCGAAACTAGGATCATTAGTACAACTTCATCTTGGATGATTCATTTTTTCAGACTCTTATCTTAAGCATGTTTTTTATCATCCAAGTTTCAAATTCGCACCACACATTGATCTCCAGGGCTGGTGGCTCTGGGAGCCGCTCTAGCAGCCAGAGGTGCATTATTTGTGTGTCTGAAAATGCTTCCCCTATCCACCATGTCTGTCCATTTTAATAAGGAAAATTATGATTAACCAAGGGATTTATATAGGCGGATTTAGGGATAAATACATACCGTTACACATACCTTATCTTTTACATTTTCTGACAAACCCAATGGCGACCAAAATGCCACCGAGAACCGGCAACAGAAGAAAATATGTGCCATCAAACTTCGGAATCTAATCAGCAAAAATGAAGGTTCAAACAGCAAAGATGCGAATCGAAGCAATGCAATGAGAATATGATTTTAATGTTGATTGACCAACAAAAAATGGTGCTTTGACCAGCAATATATGGCAATTTCACCATCAAATCATGGGGTAGAATGATGATTCAACATGAAAAACATCGTGACGTTGGATGACACATTGTTCAAATGTATTGTTCAAAATCCGCCAACAATTTGGGTACAGCAATGGTCCCGATTGGTGTTCATTTTTTCGGGAGTTGGACCATGTTATGGATATTTCTCGGGTATTCTTGGATCCCATAGCTGTTTCGTTTCAACTCTGCTTGCCTGATATTGATACGTGCCCACGGCATTGAGAAAGTTCTTCTTGAGGGACGTGTAGTTGTCGATTTTCAAACGAACAACAACTCCTACGATTCGACTGGACATAGGCCTGTCGAATGGTGCCACCTGAACTGTTCTAGATTCAGATCGAGATTGATTGTTCAAGAGCTCCAGGACAACACGCAGTGGTTCTTCAATTCTGCCAACATCATCCGAAGCTTGCTGTGGATGGGAACAAGCAGAGCATCGCTTCAGCAAGAGGTTTCTAAAGCTGAAAGCCCATGGAGAGATGCTGATTGATACAAGTAAAACACTGCGAGAAGCTGGAATTGCAAATGGAGATTCCATGGAATCAGCACTGTACAGCGGCGCTTACCTGAGGCTCTGTGGATCCAATTACTTCCGAGGAAGGCACTTAACCCCTTGAATCGTAGCCTAACCATACTTCCTGAGAAGGCACTTGGGCATGATTGTAATTATATAGCATACATATTATATATATATATATGCATGCTATATATATATATATATATTTACAGCATGTATACGAGATATGTGAAACATGGTTTGAAGTGGGAATCCATTGAAATCACTGGGGTGAACTCTAACCTACTTCCAATTTGTTGGATGCACCCAGTAAGGCGGCGTCGAAACATGCAGGCGAAGCACCTTGTTGGACGCCTCGGTGCCTGAAAAGGTGAGGATTTGATGGCATCAACGGGGCCAAAAGCCATGAGATTCCCTGGTGTTTAATAGGAAAATCATGGGACGATAGGAGAATACTATGGTTTTACATGGTTTAATAGGATCAATGTTGCGATACTAATGGGATAATCAAAGGATGTTAATTGCAGATGTGCAAGCGACCTACAGTTTCAAGTTTAAAACTGGCGAATTAAGCACCATTTTATATCGCTTTAGTTGGAGGGGTTGTAACCCCATGGCAACAACTGTACCATGAAAGTAGATCTTTTTCCGAACGGGAAATCATGGATTGTCCACATTGATTTGTTTGCTTACCCGGTAAAATATACAGAAATACATTGAGGAGTTGGGATTTGTGGATGTCTCCAAAAAAGATGTAGCACTGTAGATGTTGATTCATGCGCAAGTGACAATAAATCCGGGGGAATCTCATCAGAGAATTGAAACAGCCTCCTTACTTCACATCACTTTACATCCATTCAATGACTTCCTTCTGGAAAAAGTATAGAGGGAATGCTGCGGTATACCCTTTACAGTGTCAATTGAATTTAGGACTATTTAGGATTGCTGCTTTAGGAACGTAGTTTTAGTACTTGGGTGGCATTAACTGCAGAACATCTTTTTGTTCAACCGGTGAAATCATCCACTTAATACCCATTAACTTAATCTTCAAGGATAAATTCTAAGACACAAGTACCTTTACAACATGGTTGGTCACTGTTTGAGAGGCAAACATGTTTTCACATTTGGGCTTTGCAGAGGTAAATTAGGTACCTCCAGATTTGGTTCCTGACATGTCTTCCGTTTCTTTGCGTTGATTTGGACCGATAGAAATCTAATCTAATATGGGCCCCTGGGCCTCCCCAAGTTTTTCCATGTGGTTGGTGGGATGAGTGCCCATTTGCAACAGTCACCCCACTGGCTGTGGTGCGATCGCAGTGAATATCTCTTCAGTGCGTGAGAAGACGTTTTTTTTTTCTGAGCGTGTCACCTTGCATTTTTTTGAAGTACTGGCGACATTCGCATATTTCAAATTATGTTGATTTATTTTGCATGTCTGTGCCATACCAGAAAAAACTTACCGAAATCAGATGCGGTATGAGGAAACATCGTGTCCTTGACGTGAAAATCACAAGTTGATACTTGAGCAGATTGTTCCGTCTTTGAAGGCTGAAACCGATTCAGATTCAAAATCTTGACTAGTCAGAGGTTTGATGGAATGGGAGTGGGTCAAGAATGAAGGTTCCCATTCGATTGATCCTTTTCCCCGTTCATATTGAATACCCCCTAACGATATCTTGGTGGAATTGGATCTATTCATTTTTGATCCATATTGGGGGATAGTGCACATAAAGGGATGGGATTGTCGTTATAGTTTCCTTTTTTTATGTGATTGCGACTAGAGTACCTTGTTTTTGAGCTACACCCAAATCACCACTGTAGCAAGTGGCTCTGAAACGCCTTTTTTCCGCCGGAGGTTCGAGCGCATGGCTCTGAAACGTCCTCGAGCCTTGGTGGAGTTTTGGGGAATGGAAAATCAACCAATGATTCACAGGTGGTTCGCGTTGGTGGTTCGAACATAAACGCTGGATTCCCTTATGAAGGGGATGAGCACTACCCAGCATTCCAAGGAAGCCAAAGCACAAGAATCCTATGTAGATCTAGTTTGTTTGTGATAGGCATGAAGAGTGTGTTCTGGACATGGGAAATCACATCCTCACATCTCCAAACCCTTGGCCTCGGCCGTCCCTGCACTTCAGAGATCTTTGAGATGCTGTTCCCTTTTTGGTCCCCTATGATTCGGGATATCCATGGGTATATGTAAACTATATAGGTTGTAACCTTGGTTGCTAGGCGCTGCCTACAGACCTGGAGACAGCTGGATTTGTACCGGTCTTTACCAATGTTTTTCTACACTTACTCTGATACAAAGCCCATTGATGGTGTACTATGTCAGTAAACATACCAGTGGTATCTGATCTATACCTACATCTATGGAGACGTACCATACATGGCATTGTACTGATTATGTTTAGATGGCGCTTTCAAGGTCTTTACGGACGCCGATTCCTGCACGAAGGTCAGGTTATGCAGGCTTCAACATTTTGATGTTCAATGGTTTTGAATGGTTTTCTTTCCAACTGTTTTCAATGGTTTTCGAATCATGTTCCACCGATGTTGAACGGGTTTTCAATGGCTTTTCAAGGGTTTTCAACGGCTCTGGCACTTCAAAATGTCTCGAGGACTCCATCCCGCTGGCCTTCCTTCGATTTGGCGCAGTATTTCCAGGCCATCCGTCGTTCATCCGTGTCTCCGAAAAGAAACCCTGGGGTCCAACATGGTCCAATTGAACTTCCCAGATAGTCCAATGTGCCCCTCAAGCTCCCAGAGCCGGTGTAAGTTGAATCGTCTCAATTAGGATCGTCAGTAGAGGTCCCCTATAGAGCCAGCAACTTAATATTGGCTGTGTCATGGTCACCATGGCAGAATTTGAGGTGCTTCAGTTACAGTAATTTATTACAGTTGCATGGCCCTTAGCAGTTATGAATGGTGTATAACCCCCATCTGTGGAGGTTTCCTGAAATGGGGGCATCCCCAAATCATCCATTGTATGACCTCAACAGCAGCGCTGTGGAGCCATGGTTGGTGACCATCTATGGATTGATGGTTGGAATCCCACCCATAAAGATTGTAAATCATTGGGGATGGTGGATTCTATTGCTTTATATTGCTTTACTAACACCACGTCTTTTTGTTCGTTCTTGTTTTCCAAGGCAATGCTTGATACTATTGATCAATCCCCAAACAGAAAAAGAACAACTCGCTTCCCCGCATGCACATATTTGCCTAGGCGAAGCGTGATTCCAATGCAGGCCAAATGCAGGGGATACCTGGTAGCCCCGCGCTGGAAGTAGCGGACTCTCCATGTCACACAGCTATGATTCTCCAGAAAACACAAACCATGCGGAGTTGTTACGGATGTTTTGCTTTTTTCTTGGCGTTCCTTGTGAATTGAATGGAGACATATCGTTGCGTTTCATCCAAAATAAGGACCTCCTGGAAGAGATGGTAAACAACGGATGTGGGTCCAATGGTTCCTGTAACCTTGAAACCTCGCCTGGAGCGTTTGAAGTTTGTGCATATGGGTGTGTGTGAAAACTATGGCACTATGGATACATTCCAAACAAAGCAAAGTTCAGTTGAATGTCAAATACACTTAGTGACTTAGTGGGTCAAACATGGTGAACATCTTAGTGACTTAGCGGGTGAAAGTTGGTGAACATGATCAAACTTGACAACACCATCGTTTGTTGCTACAAAGTCCCACTTGGAGGATCACCCCACTGAGGGAACTGATTAGTTTGGGAACTTACTACTCTGGATGGTTGCGAAATCCTGCACCAGTTGGTAGATGGGCATTTCATCCCATGATAATTGTGTAAAGATGCTACTGATAGTCACCAACTGGCCTAGAAGTGCCTAGAAGTCTCCTTGGCCCCAAGGCGATGTTTTTCAGTTCTAACAAAGTGAAACTGCCAGGGGTTGAGAACCACGGGAGATACCCTCGGGTTCTTTAAACATAGCAATGGAACATTGTCAATGTCTCGTATAGATTTTTGATCGTGTAGCTATGAAACATGGTGAATGTCCGTAGCTACGTTAAGTAACTAGAGGATTGTAGAGGGTACATCCAACAATATACCCTAATTGGAGAATTGTTTATTATTAGGTGTACTCCAGTATGTTCAACTCCATCCGGAACCATGTGCCAACTTCAAACAACGGTTGGATATTCCACGGTTTGTCGGAAGACTTCGGACAAGTCCTACGGTAGTTGTGTGTTTTTTGGCCCAAAATGGGTTGATCAAACCCATGGAAAACCCATGTATATGTTTCCTTTCGAATGTGTAACGATATATTAATATATATATATATATATAAATCATCGTCAACGAAAAAAATGCAATATCGTTTCGAGTCTGATCATCCCATCATCCAGGTTAAGTGGAGTTCCCCAACAGAAATCGTGAAGCCATGCCAGATGTGCAAAATGTGCAGGATCTGTCGGGAGTGGTGCCCTTCCTGCCACCGTTCCAGTGTGTCTTGGTGGTCGGGGAAGGGGAACCTGTGGACTGTCATTTTTTTGGTGCAGTTATAGCCCTTGGCAATTATTAAATGGGATGTAATGGGATGTAATGGATTATAGCTCCCGCAACTTATAAGGTTCTATATCAATTGCATGCAAGCCAAAACTGTTAAGGGCCATAATCGTGGTGGATGTTTATTCAATTCTGATAAATTTGAAGTGGCATTACAAATAGTTCTGCTGTAAACAAGAAAGTTTCAACTTGGGTATCCCTAAAAGACTAGGTACTCCTATAAACTCTGTTGCTTTGACACCTCATTTTCCCCATTGACAACGTCGTTTTGGGCCTGGGGTATCCAAATTGGCAGTGACCATCACCATGCGGGTCCCCCAAAAAGATGCCCAAGAGTGCTTGAAAGGAGTCACCCATTTAAGTGTATGTTTGATATTTGCCGCACAATCTCTACCCTCTGGTAATTTAACATAGCTATTGAAAATGGCCCATTTATAGTGGATTTACCTTTAAAAATGGTGATTTTCAATAGCTATGTTAGTTTACCAGAGGGTAAGTGTAAGGTTTCCATAGGTTTCCATCGTTTTTTTTGGCTATATGAAAAGTTTTGTTAAAATTGATGCCAGAACTTTTTTGATGCTGAGGCTGGGGGGGTGGCCGGGGGGGGGGTTGTATGGTTGTTTCATGTCATCCAATGGGGTTTCACATCATGGATGGATTTCATATCATGGCATGGGTTTCATGTCATGGCACGGGAGT
>BGPT01003344.1:37500-44360 GCA_003297045.1 Symbiodinium sp. clade C Y103 | reverse complement strand
GGACGGATTTTGGGCAAAGGGACGGATTCTCATGAAAGGGCTGGATCTTGATATAGGATACGCCCCTTCCATAAAACGGCAGCCCAAAGCGGCTGAAGGTATATATATATATATATTGTAATCTATATAATTTATATAATCTATATCCCCTATTTTTTTGGGTTCATGGGTCATCTAAACCCTTCGGCAATCATTCCTGGCTAGCTGGAAACGTCCCCATTGAGTTTGATGAGTTTCCCGGCTATAAACCTCTATTCAGTTCGCAAACTTAATCCTTGTTTCGGTCATCCATTATATATTTCCATTCTACACCTTATGCAATATTATGCAATTCTCCCATTAATGTTGGTTACATGCCCATTTATCCCGCAGCACGTTCTGACCATGGCACATATCAAATTGGCTATATATCTCATTATGCCCATTTATACCCCATGTTTTGACCATGTGTTTGACGATCTTAGAGGATTTCCCAGCCATGTGGGTGTGTCTCAGAATGGAATATACGATGATATGCCCCCATCGAAGCATCATAATTTGTGGGTACAAATTTGATGGTTCATCGGTGAATCATCCGAAAATGACGGAATATCACATGAGTTTCCCTTAACTTTTCAGACAAAGCCACGCTTTTGACCATGGCAGATCTGATTTCGTAGCACCTAGCTCTGCTCAGGTGGTCCTTGGCAAGAGGCCCTACAGCTTCTCCGGAGCTTTCCGGAAGACGTGGCAGTGCCCTGGATGGCCAATAAATGGTTCTGGATGAAAATCGAACATCCAGGGAACCATCTACTTATATCTAATTTTGGATATATACCATCCAATAGTCCAATAGTATGGAATTATTGGATGGCTCTCTATTAGTATCTATTCGTATATTAACCATCTAATTCTTGGATATTAATTATTGGGGTTCCTAATTTTGAGCCATACCCCAATGGGAAGAAGATGGGGATAGAAAGCGCCATGCCCTGCGGTAATCAACCGTGGCTTGCTGGAACATCTCCCACTAACTTCGATGATTTATGCTCAGCTATAATTTATAAACCTCAGTTGTTCTTTCGGGGATTCCCCATAGATAATAACAGCAAATATAATGTACACCAACAAGACACTGGGGTTAAGAAACGGTAATGCTTAGTAACAAGTAATTATCATGTATGGGTTTTGGCGATAGAATAGAAGCTTGGGTTTTAAGTCTTAGACATGGGAATGCAACCTGCAAATGTGTGTTGATGGTAAGAAGGAAAATAACTCGCCTTGTGGGGGGCACGGATTTTACTTGCCACTGGCATGTTCTATTGGGTTTCCCAGATGCATACATTTGGGCAAGAGAACCCGGGCACTTATATAACGATTTGTTGCGTGTGATGTGATATCTACCGCCTCCATCAATTCCGATATACTAGCTATATGAGATTGAATACTAGTTCAACATTTGGTTGATTGCGTGCTAATTCTTAAAGTATTCAGTACCTTGGAAGGTGGCGCCCCACTAAGCTTCGATTCAGGGTGGTTTGGAGATTTCACAATCGAAAAACCATGCGAAAAACAATGCGTGATAATAAGATTGCCAGAGGGTCCCACTACTCAGGAATGGGGCCCCACAATCAACAATCCCAGTCATTTCGATTCTTCACTCTAAAATGGATTCATTTGATTTCATTTTTAAATCTTTGCTATTTGGGTGCATTTCGGAGCCCATCATAGTAGGTGATTTTTTTTGGGAGGGCAGCAGAGCACCAGCTGTTCACTGCAGATTCTGCAGGTTGACGTGGTGAGTTTCAACGCTGCAATCTCTGCCTGCGCTGCTCGGCCTGTTGGCCTTGCACCCCCCATCTATGGCAATGTCAATAAATGTATATATATATATACAGTAAATGTTAATATATAATTTAGAAAGTTGATGATTAACCTGTGGATCTAATGGGGTATATTATGTTCTCTCTTCAGAGAAGCCCATTACAGTACCGGGATATGGTTACAATAGGTGACTTAGCGATTTAGCAGAACTTAGCAGGAAGGCATAGTGTCGTATATCAGGGGCGTGTGTCGATTCTGGATTTACAGCGAACGCAATGCTGAATGCATCTGAATGCTGTTGTTCTTGTTCCCCCCGCAGGCTTAAGTGGGTGAAGAGCTGGCACCTCTCCTTTCCATGTTGGTATGGCCTAGTTGTTCCCAAGATCAAGATCCGCTAAGTTTTCTCCACGTCTCTTGGTCAAATGCCCCCACTAAGTACACATCCAGATCATTCCATATCCTTCTTGGTTCGGATTTGTATGTTTCTAAACCTAAGACCCTGCAAGGCAGACATTTGGGCCAGTGCTCTAGTCGTGGAGCACCCTACTCTGGGTTACCCAAGTGTCACCCAGAGTCAGGGTTTCAGTTTGGCTGCATCCCTATTGGAAATCAACGCCATCATATGTTTGACCCCTTGACCGGTACCATGAGATATGGATGTTTTTCGGCATTGTGTTGACCCCTCAATTGAAGCACATTTAGATCCCAATCCATCTTCACAGGAAAATCATGAAACATATCGAACAGTTGAAAAAAAAAAACAGGGGGCACCCATTTGTTCAACAGAACTTAACTTTTCCTCTTCGGATCAGTTGGATCTTTCCAGACCCTGGGCCCCCAGGAGTGCGTGGGCCAATGGCAGCTGGGTCTGCAGTTGCTGCAGGAGATGAACTTCCAACAGATCCTGGCGGACCAGGCATTGGGGCCCTCCGGTCATCAATGGCGGCTGTGAAATCACCCAACTAAAATGGAGGGTTGAACGGGGAATACTGTAAGATATGGCGGGTTTTCCAGAAATTGGGGTGTTTCGACAACGAAACATCTCGAGATCTAACAGGAATCTGACATATCATGGAACAACACTTGGGAATCGTGTCAAACGTTGGTATTTCAACGATATCGACGATACCTTGAAAAAAAGGATATGTTTGCCATAAACATGGGGATTGTAGCCCAAACAGTTGGTTGATCTTTATATAACCCTTGCCATAGGGTGATGAAATTTGCCAATGTTTTTTTTTATTGCTGTGGGTGTTTTGGCCAGCTTGCTGGAGAGGGATTTCAGGGAACATGAACATGTCAACCGGGGGCTGCAGAGCCCAGTCAACTCTAAAATCCCATCAATCACTCGGTATGTGCAACAAATGTTAGGTCCAACTTTTGGGATTTGGAGACATTCCTTTACACATGTGGCATCGAGGGGTTCTACCTCCTCGTTAGGCACCCTTCGCTAATCAAACTGGCCGGAAATCCTTTTTAAATCTATACGTGGAGGTCATTGATCTTGGGAAAATAAGCTATAAATGGGGTGGTTTCCCTGCCATTTTTGATTACCGGGAGCTGAAATGTGCACCCTTGGAACTTTTGCAAAACCCCTTTCAGTGTTTTTTTTTTCCGCCACCGTTGGGCAGGTGACTTACAGTGCTCTGATGAGTTCATGCGACAAGGTTGCGCAATGGGAGATAGCTTTGAAGTTACTGAGAGAGATGACAGATGCAACTGGGATGCGAGGCAGTTGGGCCAGCCTCAATCGAAAAAATGGGGACTGAATTCTTAATGCATTTAAGGATAAGTCATTTGCAGGTAAAATGTGGTAAAATCATGTGAAATCCTGATCCCAAACGGATGAAAACAATTGATTTGGATATGGAATCACTGAAAAACCCTAGATCATCTTCCATTTTGGGTTTCACGAGTGTACGTCGATGCATTCTCCAAACTCACCAGTGTTTCATTAGCTCTGGTTCCAAGCAAGTATTTGGGGTATGATTTAGGAGGTGAAGTCTCTTCTCAGAAAGATCCAAAGGGACAGATAAAATCACTTATTTCCCATGATATCCCCATTAACATCCCATTAAAACCACTTTAACATCCCAATTTCCAATGCTTTCAATCGCCATTTGTCATGCTTAAATCCCAATCAAGTTCCATTCACATCCCAATTTCCCAGGCTTTCCAATGTCCCATGGCACCTAAGGCCCAGCTTTTGCCCGACACCATTGCTCTGAACTCGGCCATGGCGGCCTGCGCGCGTGCCACGGCGTGGCCGCACTCCATGCGACTTGACGGGTGTCGTTGATGGAGATTTCAATGGATTTGAACAGATTTCCTCTTGGCAGAGTTTTATCTGTTTTATCATGTTTTATCTAAGATTTAGGGAGTTCCTAACGTGTGTTTCTGTTTCAACCTCAGATTTGGAAGGGAACATCCAGGAAACCTCTTATATTTCATGATAAACCAACAACAAACATATAAAGACCATGGCTTTCCTTAGATTTCCCCTCCAAAGAGTTGATGTTTATATGGAATATATGGGACACCTTTAGCCAGGCATGGATTTTTGCTGCTTTTTCCAGGCATCTCCTTGATGGAATGGTGCAGTGGTCGGTGGAAGCGGATACGGCCAGCTTCAATGCGCTCTGTGTTGGTAGCGATGGGAGTCACTCGGCTTGCGCTTCTGGAAAGGGTGTGGGAATGCAGAGGAGGAGCTGAGGAAAGTGGTTGTGACAGCTCTGTGAATCTTTAATTCAGAATGATTCATGAAAACAGAACTGGCTTTCTCGGGACAAAGGTGGACCGAGTCAACCAAAAAGTAATCTGTGGTAAAACTATGTAATCCATGTGTAAATCATTGTAAACCTAATCATGATTAATCATGAATTATCCCCAAGTTGCCAGGTTTACCTGAAATGGATATTATGTCCACCATCCCTCAAAAGGATTCAAAAGGTGGTTTCTAGCACCAATGATGAATACAGATTGTGCTGTTGCATGCGACAACAGAGTAGGCAATGGGGTACACGTGGTGGATACTTCAGACCGTTTTTGAAGATCTTAGCTGTAGTCTGAATTTTAGGCCAACTTATTTTTTTTTATAATTCTAAAGATATGACCATACATATATGTGCAAGATTGTGCAAGTATAGTTGCGCATATTCGTAGACAGACACAAAACCGGAATTGTAATACATACAATTTGTCCACTCTTTGATACTCTTTGTATCTATGTATGATTATATATAATATATTGTAATATATGTATCATGGTGAAAAGTTGTACTGTATATGCACCCATTATTTATTGGGGGATGCCATGTTCCTAGGGATTGTGGGATTATGACCATGCCAGATTAATCCCTTCTTACCATGGCATATATGATGTAGTAATCCCCAAAAAGATAGAGAAGTAAAATCCTACTATCGAATTGGTGATGAATTACTTTTTCTATCTTTTCAGTGACTCTTTTTGTTGTGCGTTTGATGCACTTTCCATGACGCCATGATGGAATCATCGCAGGTACATGGCAGATGGTCATGAACTCCTTGTCGGAGATGTTGCTGCGGTCCATGAAGCCCAACGAGATCACCTTCACAACGGCCGGGAGCTGCTGCGCGGAGCTGGGAGATGCTACGAGACATGAGCAAAATCAATCAACAGCAGTAGATCCATGGGGATCTTTTTTGGGGATTTTGCCCCATGGATCAACAGATTTAACAGATTTTACCAGTAGACCTCTTGAAAAAACAATCCATGGATTCTTAGACTGGAGGTACCAATGCCCCATTTCCCATGACTGCGACAAGATGGGACAAGGCGTTCCATCCACAGGCCATGGCATGCTTGGAGCATTCTGCAGAGGCGACGTGGACGACAGATGCTCGGAGATCAACAAGTTGGAGGATGACGTTGCCGGTTGGCAGTGGGAATCAAGAATTTGACTGGGAAATTCCTCAGGCATTTGTGCTATCAATGATGGTTCATGTTATCTAGGCTAGATCAATGACCATGGTTTCCATCTTCATGCAAGCGACTTTCCCACGGAGAGGACCAGAAAGATCAGTGAACCTGTTATCCAAGTTTTGTTGGGGTCGCAACATCGGGGGTTGCAACATCTTACCCCCCAGTTGAACAACAATCAAAAGCCCTGTTGATAGATAACTTGGATGATCATCCTGCTTAGGAACTGGTTAGTAACCATACTTACAAGCGCATTGGGGACTTACGAATCAGGGTTACCAACCACTTATAATGATTTTCCAAGAACTATATTATGGTGTTATTCTGTCCAATAATATATCGTTTGTAAGGGAATGCCACAAACCAGCCATACTTTGATGGTTTTAAACTCACCATACATCCAGTGGTTTGAAGGGAGCTATTCGGAGCTAGGGCTATTCATATTCCATCATATTCCCTATTATATTATATTATATATTATATATATCTTGGGAGCCAAGGAGCTACTACCCACATGATGTCATTGATGGTAGACTTGGGGATGGTGGATTCTGACCATGGAAATGGACCATCCAGGCTTTGGACCTCGTTCAGTTGATGCACGAAGTCACAGTTCACTCCGCCACGCGGCCGCACCAAGTGCCCAGGTGAAGGATGAGTTTCCCAGGGGAAAAATGGTGAAATTTCTGATTTGGGAATTGATATGGTCAATATGCGTAAATGCAGAACAATACACATGATCATTCATCAAGTGGGATAGTTGAGCAAATTTGCCTCAACAAGCAATAAACTGTTGGAACTTCCACCGCGGAGCATGAAACAAATTGCAACTTGAAGATGCCAAGAATGGGCTGGATGATAGCCACACAATCTCCGTTCCCCGAAGCCGTCTCCTTTTGGCCCAAAGTTGGAGAAGGGACGGCATTTGTGCAGCTGGAAATGGGTGACCTCAAGATGCACAAAATTGGATTTTCCCTTCTGAAAGCGGAAAACATACTTTAGATTACTTCAGCATGCTTTCAGCTATCATCTTTAACTTGTGACAACCTCGTATGAAAACAAACACGTTAGTTAAAACAAAAATAACAACTGCCCTTCT
>BGPT01003344.1:0-32500 GCA_003297045.1 Symbiodinium sp. clade C Y103 | reverse complement strand
GATGATGTTGAGGAAATGGGAATGGCAGTGATGGCAGATTATTTTTTGATTCCAATGGGATCTAATGGGGTTTCATAGTTGGATTTAATGCAACTTTATGGTGATTTATCATGGGAATATCATGGGATTCTCATGCGGTCAAAACATTGGAAGTTTCAACTTTCAACAATTGTGGAAGATCATGTTCTGGACCCCATTTTTATGTTGGGTTATCTACTGGAAGATTCATTCTTATGTTTTGTTTGGCGTTGGGAGGGTTTCCTAATTGTTGAGCTCATTGGATGTCCCATCTATACAAGTATAATTATTATATAGGTGTTATTATATGTTATTGTTATTCTGGGTGAAATGGTATTTGGGTGAAGAGGCATTTAGCTATGAATGGCGGATAAAAATGCAAAAACAACGGCAACAACTGTTCGATTTCCGCAAATTATACTTGAACATTTAAGAGCATCAAAGCATGTCTTTGTGTTAAAAAAACTCTCAGGGACTAAACTGACTACAAGTAGTGATGTTGCGGACTTGTTTGAAGCCTCACCGCACTAGATCAAAGCGCTCAGAAAAATGCAATTTTTCAGGTAGACGGGCGCACTTTGTGAGCTGGAAGGGGAATGGGACAGTAGAAAATCGACATATACACAAAATCATGGTCCTGACCAACTTGGAGGGTGTTTCAAATCATAGACAGTCATAGAAACTTAATATAATTTAACATATATATATATATATCATATATTAATATACATGCACATGATCCCCAAAAGATTTCTACTAGTGCCCGCAGGTGTTCCTGAGCACCTTGCAAGATCTACGACCGGAGGAGGACCTGACCTTGATCCAATCATAGACATCATGGACACTATCAATGGGTTCCGTTGGCAAGCAACATCCAGTCATCCAGTCAGTGGAAGCAAGGGATGGAAGATGATAGATGTTTACTTGATGTGACTTGATGACGACTTGCATATCCTGGTTGGTTTCTAGCTGCGACGAGTTTGTCTTGTGGCACGTCCAAGCAACACTTTGTCAAACTCTCGGAGATGATATGCTATGGGGCATGAGAAGCATTTGATGCCACCAATCCAAACGGGCCTGCCCAAACCATCATGGCTGCTCCAGTCTGAAAAAGGTTTCACCCCCTCACAGTTGCTCTCAACACTGTGTGAACTCATTGCTCCTACGATCAGCGTAATATATCTCCCACACATGCAATCAGCATAATGTTGCATGATCTTCCACAGCCAAGTCCCCAACCACCTTGGGCGTCGAAATCAAAATATAGCCATGGTGGTGCCCCTCCAATTATAAGTTCATTCATAAACTCAATGAATCAACCGATTAACTCTTAGATACATCATGTGGCTCAGACGAATGATGCTACTCGCTGAACAGCTTGTGGTGGAATGAACTGTTCCACGTGCTCGCCTTCAGCTTCTGTTGAACTTCTTGGAGATGGCGATGGAGAGAGAGAGAGAGATATCACATGATATATCTACCATAAATCTAATGTACCCAAACTATTTCTAAAATCTTCTAAATACAACTTCGCCAACTGCAGCAGCTTCCCCTAGGACTTCAGCTTCAGCTGCTCCGCCACGGCTGTTCACGTTGGTAGCACCACGTCCTCCACCAGCGCCACGACGTCGGAGACCACGGTGGAACTGCTGGAGCTGCCGCAGCACGGCCCCGCGGAGGCAGCCCTAAGGACCTGGCCCAACACGGAGCTGCGGCGCCCGGAGAAGCACGGCCATGTGCTGTGACAACGTAGTGACAACGTGGCAAAAATGGCTGCGAAAATGGGGGAAACCAAGGGGTTTACCATGCTTTACCCAAAGGAAAGGTATAGTGCACTTGGGAACTTCAAACCCATGGAGTTTGGTTAGAAAGATGTATACTGTATGGTTGTTTTTCGAGTGGGTTTTGACCCAACCAAAATTGATGACTACAACCAGCCAAACTGGGGCATACCCCAATTGATGGCTATTTCAATACAGATGGGGAGAGTATGATAAAACACGACCGGATTTGGGAGTGCCCCATTTTCAGATACACCCACGTGCTGAACGCGGAAGGAGGAGGAAAAAGAGGCGCGAGCGCTTAGGGTGTATCGTTTGGCGATTTTGCTGGGTCGACATTTGGTGAAGCTGTGCGATTTGTGTGAATTGATGATGATTTGGGGATGGGTCAAAACCTACGAATTTCCCATATGACGATTGGGATGATGGGGGAATGAACATCCGTTCAACAGCTATTTCAGCCATGTATCTGGGCTTGGTGGTGCCCAGGCTGATGCCTTGAACTTGGCCGCAGTGACATGTTGTCAGGTGGGGCGCTGAAAAAATGGGAGATGACATGGCCATCAAATGGCTGTGGAATGTATGAAAAAGGGTGTTTCATGGTGTTTCTATTTGTGTTTTATATACGTATGTTTTAATGACATTGCAGAAAAACAAGAGAGTGATGATGGAATCATATGGAATCAACAATCCAGAACAATCCTGGGGAGTTGCAGATTCAATGTCGATGACTGTAATGAGTTGGGCAACTTGGATTAGGAACCAACCAGGGGCATGTGAGCTTGCCTTGTGGCATTTCTTCGGTCAAGACCATTCAAGACCTGCGCGTGGAAGATATACTGGCAATGGCCATTTCTGGCAGGTGAAATTGATGGAATCTCATGTCCCTATCATTCAATCCCTTCCCCTCTAATCTTAGACACCCCCCTTGAAACCATGGTTTAGTAAAGTATTGAACCTGTCATTTTATGGTCCCTTATTGTTGGGATAGATCAAATCAATTCAACATATTGCGGGCATTGGATTCGCGTAATCTATATGTATTTGTATAGGTAACTAGATATGGGTAGATAAGATTTGCTTAGATAAGATAGATAAGAATAGATATAATTATAAGATTTAACAAGCTGGATAAAATGGATAAGATGGAAAAGATGGAGATAATGTTGATAAGATAGACATAGATAGACAAGATAGATAAGATAGATGTATAGAAATAAGATAGGTAAGATAGATAAGATAGAATAGAGAGACAAGATAGAGAAGATAGAGAAGATAGATCAGATAGATCAGATAGATCAGATAGATCAGATAGATCAGATAGATATAGAATTAAGATAGATCAGATTGATAGGTCAGATATGATAGATAAACTACATACATAGAATAGAACACAACAGAACAATATAGAATAGAATAGAACATAATAGAATAGAATACATAAGATAGATAGATAGATATATATATATATATATACGTATATAAATATATATATATATATACATAGGTAGATAAATTATGTAATGCTTCTCAAGCCCCAGCTCATTCCTCAACATCTTCCCCGGCTCTTTTTCACGTCAGGTGGAGGCTGCCTGGCCCAAAGCTCTGGTCTTGATGAAGGGCTACCATCCCAGCAACCGGGCAGTCAGCGTCCCTGGGCAGCTGTAGGTATAGAAAATGCCCCAGTGCTTACATGCACACAACCATGGGGAGTGCGACAAAACCAGAAGGTACTGTAGTAAATGACGTACCAGGAGTGTCTCCAGGGTCACTTTGGGTTCGGAGCGGTTCGATCTTCCAGCTATGTGTTGGGAAGGATGGCGACTAAATAGTGAGCATTGTCACGTGTGTCATTGAGTGAAGTAATTTATGCTCTTGAGATGGCTTGAATGGTTTGAAACCATCCACCAGTAGAGGACCCAAGAGTTTCAGGGTTGACTCGGGGTCGGGTGTTGCATAGCCCAGGAATCAGGAATCAGGTCGTATACCACGAACTTCACCTGTCGGGCCAACAGCCAGCCACGACCAAGGCGCTACTGATGCGTTGCGAACACGATGGCCGCTTGAACAGCGGTAATGACGAGTAGTGGCAGTGATGGGCCTCAACTAGAAAGTCAGAAACGACGGGTGGAACATGTGGCTTTGCCATGAGAAGAGCATCCCAGAGATTTTGGATTTATGGATTTAAAATAGATATTTGTAAGTTTCAAAAAACCAGCAAGGCAACTATCTCTTTAGCGCACTACCATGTTTGCGGCTTGGATGAATCCCGTGTGGATTCCATGGAACGATGTCCGAGTTGACGTTGCTGACGTTTCGCGGCGCCACATGCTTCAGGTAACACAGACCTTGGCCTTGCGATAGTGAAACGACTCATGGATGCAGTTGGATCAGGCCCATGACTTGATATACCTGGAGAGTCAACAAGCCTCCTTTGAGAAGGAGACTTGTTCCCGAACCAGAGATTTTCGCTTCAAATTTCAAGGTCAACCAAGATTTAGGCCCTATTTAGCCCCATTTTAGCCCCTTTGGATATGGTCGAAATCTTTGCTTTCCTCAAAATGTCACCCACTTTTTTCAACAAAACACGGACCCACCAGCCACAGCTCATCGCACGGAACGCTTCTCGCCGCTCTTTTAAGGAGTGGCGACCTGCCTGGATGTGGCTGCCATATCGGCGGTGCTGATGGTGTCTCAGAGTTTGGCCAACTATGCTGGAGGAGGCCCCAGAAGCAATCGCCTAAGATCGAAATGGTGAAAATTCATGAAAATCCCCTACTATAATAGTGATGTGTCACTGGGCTTGGCTCGCCTTTAGCCTTTGGCCAGACTCCTGGAGATGGCGATGGAGAGAAATAGTGATCATCATGTAAGACCCACTCAAGTGTAATAACGGTAAATGAATGTAAAGCACTTGTTTGTTCTTTTTTTGTTGCTACTAGTACAAGTTCTTCAGTTGAAAGTCTGAATTTTGTTGTAGGTGACAACACCCATGTCAAACCTCATTGGTACCCAATTGAAACCCATATCAACTTACATCATCATGACCAACTGAAATGGCAAACAATCGACCTCACTGAAATTATTGCCAGCATTGCAGTCTAGTGGAAGGGATGCCTTCTTTGCCCGGATGTATTTCCGTGAGGTCAGATGGTGGAGAAAGAATATATGAGAATATTGTTGCCTATTTCTTAATCATATTGGCCATGTTGACTCATTTTAATCAGTTGAAAAAATATACCAACACACACACACACACACACATATATATATATATATATATATATGTGCTGACCACATGATAATCATGAGTTGATTATGAGACCATCTTAAGCATTGAACACCGTCCACCCAGGGCTTCCGCCTTTGGCGCGCTCCATGCTGGCAGCGGTGCAGAAAGCTGACCAGCTCTCCAGGCGTCCCTCGTGGCGAAAATTGGCACCTTCATGGGCTAAGAACGGTGGATCACCGGAAAAACTTGGGAGTCAGTAAGGAACTACGACACGCGTGTGCATGTTCTGGGTTGGTTTCAGATGGTTTCAGCATTTCAGGGACTATGTCTGTGTTACTCCATGTGATTTTCCAGTAGATTAGATACACGGAAATCCTGATTCCTGCTAATTGTTCAAAGGTTTTGTTCCAGAGCTCCTCGTCTAGAAACAAGCAGTAGTGCCATTTCTGCCGCCAGGACAGGCTATGGCAAGGCCTGGGGAGCGGGATATGAGACCAGGGATTTCCATTGATACGTCCATAGAATGAGGAGTTTTCCAAACTTGTTCAGACAGAACATCATGTTCACTGGTAAAATCCCAATGCAGTGTGAGTTAAATCCTCATGTTCACTGCTGAAATCACCATGTTCATTGCTGAAATTCCCATGTTCATTGGTTTCATGAACGTTTCCTAAAATGGAGGTAACGCGAACTCATCCATTTCAATCGGATTTTCCATTATAAACCATCCATTTTTTTGGTACCTCCATTCATGGAAATCCCCCGCATCTACCGTTTTTGCTGCTGAAATCCTCCAGGAGCTGCTACTGCTGCGGCACGTCTTGAAGGGTGAGCCGGGGTCGGAAAATACCCTGCAGGCGCTGAGCTGAGGAACATGGGGGCAGCCATGGAATCTGAGAATCTCCTGGTGTTCACCCCCAAAATAGTTTGGGATTTATGGTTCTTCATCCCGGTGTTGTTTGGTTTTCCTGGGTTTCCAAGCGAAAAAATACACATGATAGAACAGAATCATAGATCCCATCATAGTTTGGTTATATCCCAAATGATCCCAACTGCTAGATTGGTTTCACTAGATGATTGGACCATATTGGACCAATCACAGGCTATAGAATGGTATAGGTTCCAACACCCTACTGTTGAACGCTAAATCTATCATTGAATCCAATCATGAATTTCCAATCGTAGATCCCATGATGGAACAAAATCCCACCAAAATCATTGAATAGGTTAATGGATTGGTTGAAGGGAAAACCTACAGGAAACCATGATGACTTTTTACCATCAGTTATACTCTAGTAGGGATACCTAATATGGGTTTCCTGTAAGTCATCCATCAAGCCAATCCAACGATATAAAGCCCTGACACAGTCCCTACATAGACCTTATACATGGTAGGTACCTTATGTACCTCCAATAAAGTTCAAGTTTGGGAGGCCATGGACAGCTGTGGCGAGGAGCTGGGTGACATGGGACTTTGGGAACCTCGACTTGCACCGAGTTTGTAGGCCTTGAAGGGGAGGACATCAGTATGGAAATAGGGGTTGTACATGATTTTGTGGTGATTACTAGGGATTTAGGGACATGAATGGAAATGACCCTTTGGTAATTCAACATAGCTACGGAAAATCACTATGTTTATAATAGGTGAATCATCGAACTAAATGGCTCTTTTCCATGGCTATGTTGAATTATAGTCTAATGTGGAAATGATTAAACATTAGTAAACCACGGGATTTGGGTATCAACCATGAGTCAAATTTGAGCACTTTAACAGAGGCTGGATGGTTGAAAGATGCCCAAACTTGGGCTCACAGGCTCACAGACTCCCCACTCTTCTTTGGCAATCTCTCCTCTAGGTGCTGAAATTCGTTACCCTCAGCTTTGAAAGCAACAAACTTTTCCACAGCCGTTCGTCGTTCCAGAAAGAGGTTTGGTCTTCGAAATTGTTAGTATCATGGAGCCACGCACAACAAGTTGGCGCACCAGTTGAACATGTTGAGCGTGAAAAAATTGATCAAGCTGGTCATTTCAACGTGGTGCCCACCCAGTTAACTAGATATTTTACCATAAACCCAAGTTCTTGGAGTTATGTTCATCAAATAACTAAACATCATCAAATCCCAATTATATACCAATAAATCACCATTTTTCCTGGTACAATCCTATTCAAATCAGATATTCCCATTGTTCTTGGTGAAAATCCTACATTTTCTTTGAAACTCCTCTGAGGGTTCAGGGGCCCCACCCTCCACTGGAACTCCCCGGCCGAGGCCAAGTTCGCCGGCGGTGGCAAGGCAGCCACTCTCTGTGCGGCGGCAGCAGGGGCTCGTGTGGCTGGAGAGATCCTGGAGTGCCTTGGCTGCGAGATGCTGCGATACCCTCTGGGAAAATCCACTATTTTTATGGCTATTTTCAATCGCTATGATGTTAGTTCACCAGAGGGTACATTTTTTCTGAATATTCATGGGGGGACCAAAAAGAATTCAAGCAGCACTCACATTTGGCTTCGTTTGAGCATGTTGGGCAAAAACTCCAATGGTGAATTCGTGATGTTGCGGTATGAAAATTAAGATAAATTGAAGGTATTGTACTGCGTATACATATGCGTATACCGTATTATACCCAATTTTCGGACACACGCGTATTATGTTCAATTTGTCTTGAGGAACTGTCGAAATTCAACGAAATTGATGTAAGCAAACAGAAACTTTTTAAATTGGGGGATGGGTTAGTGTAATTATGCCTTTTTGGCTTGAATTGTTTGGGACGATGTACGAATCGAAAATGTCGAATTGAGAACTCCACACTGGAGGTACAACTTGGTTTGGTTTGAAAATCGTCAGGAGTCCCGCATTGGGAGGGCATCATTCTGTTTTGCGAACCCAAATGCCGAGAGTTGTTCAGTCCTGTTTACCCCTTAAACGCAGGAGATGTTTGTAGCGGAAAGCAAGCCCTGTGGCCATTGGTGAAAGCAGCAACTGGCTTGGCAAATTTCCTGGCAATACCTGGCATCACCCAACAAGTTCTCGATGTCATTGAAGGTATTTTTATACCACCAAATCCCTACACGTTGGAGGTTCACTTTGTTCTTTGTGCCAAAGGTTGTAGATGTATATGGATGTCATCGACCCACTGATCACTGGTTCGTTGATTAGCAGAGGGTTAGCAACAAAAACCACCCCATATAGGTATACATGAAAGAATCAATATCATACTAAACTGGCCCCGCAACATGTTTCATAATTTTTCATAAACTAGGACAATATTGTTTACCTTTGGATTACTGGAAGGGTTTCGGTTGGCAAAACGAACTAGTTTTTTCGGGGCCTTTTTTGGCTTCAACTGTTTTACCATTTAGTACATTTTTTGTTTATATGCCAAGTTCAGCCATCAGCCAACACTTTCCGGATTAAAGCATATATTTGTGCAAGAGCATCTCACAACTTCGTCACTTTAGTTATTTATGGTCGCTAAGTTTCTTATATGGTTCTACTCGCCATGGCCAACCACCCGGGATCGACTGACTGGCACCCCAAGGATCGGAACATACTGTGGCTATTCTGCTGTGTCCTTGGCTGCTGCAGGGGCACAGGTGCCGACTTGGATTTGCATTCCTGGAGGTCTCCAAATTTGGAGGTGATGTTTGATGATCTTTGCTGACTTTCACCCCCAACACGTAGATGGAAGTTGCAAACCTGAAAATGATATATGACATTATGGAGGTCACATCATGGAACTAACGTCCTGGAAACACTCTTCGGCATTTTTGTGGGACCTGAACAAGTGTGTTTCTTCTTATTTTTTTACCTTCGTTGATCACCGCAAATAGAACCGCATCCCACAATCTCACCGCACGATGTAAGCATGGGTCCAGAAAGTTGGCACGGGTCGAAACGATTTTAACATATATTCTAAACGTCTAAACGTTAAGATCAGCGAACCCACACAATTTTGGTGATTTATTGGGAACTGCAACAGTTTGCCTTGGCAGTTGGCCGCAGTGCCTAGTCGTGGGTTATACCATGTTACACCCCCAGTTAGTCCAGTTATAGCTGGCGTGAACTAACCCACTTATTGGGGCCACCAAGTGCTCGTCCTCTCCAGTTGTGACAGGTCACAACGCTTGAAATGGATCCAGTGCTGGTGGGCATCTCTCGCTGCAACTTGGAGGGAAGTGGTAGCGATGAGGGATGACTCGATATATGTCAAATTGCAGATGTTGCAGGAAGCTGATAAATCTGCAGCAAATCATGGATTATCACGGATTATTTGAGCTGATTGATTAGCTATTGAGAATGTGATCATCACCCGGAAATCAAGTGGGTAATGATTACTGGATCATCAATCATCCAAATGAGATGGATCGATGGATCACCAATTAAATAATGAGTTGTCAGTCATTCACCAGATTATCATTATCATCACATAGCCGTAGAAATACTACTTACATGATCTTACATGATCTTCACCATACTACCATAGTATGGATCCATATGATTTCAGCATTGCTGTCACCATCCCTGGGCCCAGGTGTTGTCGCACACGCCGGCTGTTCGCATTTGGTGCGCGTCTTCACGGGTCATTCGCGGCTCCTGCTGCCGCGCCTGAAGCGTGGCGAAGGCGGAAAGTGGGAGGAGCTCATGTGGGTAGTTGTTGGAATGGACGGGATATGTAAGAATGATAACATCTATGGATATATATATATATATATACACATATGTATATGTACATGAATATAGTTTATATATGAACTATGAACTAAGTATAGGGATTTTAACTGATTTAATTCATCATCAAACATGGAGAGAGAAGCAGGAAAAGTGGTATGGATGGTGTTTGATGGGAGAAGATTAGGACTTAAACATCAATAAATGCGGGTTCAATCATGGTATCAATTTGATATACAACCGGAAACATGATTGAAGATTTGATTTGCTGGGTCAGCCTTGGACGGATAGGTGCTTAAATCTGTTTGTGGTAGACTGGCGTATATACAAAGCAGATCATTTTTTTTTGCATGGTGTATAGTTAATCAATGTAATCTTTTTTGGTCTGGTTACAAGTACTTATGCCCAGTTTGGGACGAATCCATTCAGTACGTTGAGGCTTGATCCAAGTAGTGACAAACTATAGTGGGTAACCGGACAATGTACCTTCTGGTAGTCAAACATGGCAATAGATCAATAGACATTTACAGATGATTTTCCCAAAAAAAAGTGCCCATTTATATTATAGGGATTTCCCATTGCGATGTTTGATTACCAGATGGTAACCACGTTGAGTCATCAATGATCAACCCTCCCTTGGCCCTGTGATGACAGCGGGTAAGGATCGAGGTTCAGCACCGCAAAAGCGGGTTACGATGCTCGGATTATTTTGGAAGATTAGGTCACTGGGTATCCCAAGATTGACAACTTGAATGTTTTTTTCTTCCTGTGTGTGGTGGCTCATGCACATGAACAAATTCAGCATGGATTAAAACAGTGGTACGATTGAAGGACTTAAGTTTGGCCTCACGGACTTGGATTGCGTCGGATTGTTTGTTTCAGCACGTTATTACCCCAGATTCATGTTTTTCCCCTCACACCTGTATTTTTTCCATTTTTTCTGAGGTCTATTGTGAACTCATATTCCAACACCTTGTTTCCACATGTTTCCACAGTTTTCCACCTCAAGGACCCCATCTCTGTCCTGTGCCTCCTGAAGGCCCAGAGCTAAGGATTTGATTTTCATGGATCGATGGGGTGCACAATACCCCGAAGATCTGGATCTCATCGAATCCCTGGCGCTGCTGTGGCTCGGTCAAGTTTGGAAAAGTAGACCTCTGGAGACCGTGAGATTCCCTGTGTGGGAGGTCAGGTTTCCATTCAGTTCATGACTCGAAAAGGAAAGTGTTAGATGTTTTTTTCTCAGAATGCTAGCACGATACTATACATATTACATGTGAAAGAGTCTTTGGCTACCCCAAACATGGCATATTTTGACTGTTTACAGCCAAAAACCGGCGTGAAGCCGGTTGAGAAAAGAACCCACCCTCAGGTAATCAAACCTGGCATTGACAAATTCACCATTTATGAATGATTGTCCCATCTAGATGGCAATTTATGCACATATGTTTAACGGGACATTTGCCATCGCCATGTTGCCTTACGAGAGCAACTACTGAGGAAGTCTCACGGGGTCTTGGTGGCTGACAACGTCCTCCGTACGGTGGCAGCGGAGTTTCTGTGGCGAATCTCTGATGCCAGGGGCCCAAGGGCCCAAGGGCTCAAGGGAGAGGGGAAGAACGTAGAAAAAACCGAGGTCTTATGTCATGTCATGCTAATCCTGTCGGCTGGTGTTTTATCAACATGATTTTCGGTTTTGCTCAACTTCTGCATGTTGCAAATGTATAGTGAGGCAAACCCTTGGAAGCCACCTATTGAGAAGATTTTGATGTGTTTCTCGTTGTAAGACTGAGGCCAATGGGAGGTACATCACCACGGTGGTGGAGGTGCCTCCTCCCAAAAGAAAGGATATTGGGAACTTGGGATCTCTCAGACGAGGGGCCAATTCATGATCCATTTACCCATGGACAGTCAACACCTTTTTACATCTCATATTAATGTATATGATACAATGATCAATGTCTGGCTACCTTGCAATGCAACAGTTACGAAAAAAAACGCCCAAGGTTGGTTTATATAAGTGTTATCCATGTCTCAGACGACGGCATTCCAATTGGATGTTCATCCTGAAATATCCTGCATAGGTACTTTCAATGGTGAATGAATGCTTCATTGATAATGGTTTCCAGCCATTTCTCTAATTTGATTAAAAGGCCTTCAAGGTTTTCATATCATCCAAAAGATTTGCCCCTGTCCAGACATAAGTAATGTTACCCTGAAATCCCCATCATCCAGGGGGTTAAAATTCTGCGTTGAGTAGCTTCGTTGCGATATATTACGATCGTGTTTTTTCTCTGCCACAAAGGATCCTTACCAAATGCAGATACACTGGTTTCCTAGGTCATGGGGATACCCCCATTGAATAGGATCTTCCAAAGGAAACCATCCATTTCGGGGTATCCCCATTTATGGAACCCCCCATGTGTCTACTAATCAGCTGCTCTTAATGGCCTTCATGTGATCCCTGGGATGCCACCAGGTGAACGAAGTGGCCATGGAGTCCGATGAAGACGCCTGGCCGTCCAAGTTTAAACGTAATGTAACCTCCAAGTAACTGTATAACGTGCACACTTTGGTCAGGTTTGACCCATATAAAGGGCATCTACATATATATATATATATATATGTATATACACACACACACATATATATATATATAATATTATATTAGTAATAGATATCTTAGATATCTGTCATCTGTTTGTGTTTTGATACCATCCCATCCCTTCAATCCCCCCGCGCCCAGGATTGGATGTCCATCAGTATCTTCCGCAGCGTCGCTTCGTCGACGGACGTGCCGCCGGCGGTGTTCCGGGAGCTGCAGAAGCGATCTGAGCTGATGAGGGTCAGGACACGCAACAAATCCGCACTGAGACTGGGAGAATGGATGGAACATATGGACCTCCATCGTGAACTCCGGTGTGAAATGTTAAATTCGTCCATGATGGCACCTTTCCTTTTGCAAAGGGTGAAGGCTGTTTTCACTGGAAAAAGAACAATCATCCATAATGTCAATTGATGGGGCATCGATCCATTGAGATTTTCTCTTTGGCAGGCAAGTCATCTACCTTCAGGTCATTCCACCAAGATTGAACCGGGGCCACAGGACTACCAGCAGTGCCACAGTTCCACGATCCGAGATTCAAGAAGTCAAGGAGCCTGGCCTTGTTTGGTGAGATTTAGGTGGTAAACCCATTGTAAACCCAACCAGAAACTATCGCCTAAATGGGTGCTAAAAACCATCTCAGAATGGGAGTTGTTGATGGCATGGGGTGAAAACGCCCACATTACAGTATGTGAGATTTGTGATGATTTGTGAATGTATCTCCCCCTCTTTGGAGGAGCTGCTATACAGTAACTTTTTATTTGTTGTCGCCAAAGGTATGCGGAAAGGGTTCCACAAGCCTGGCATAGTACAGAAGGCTGGTGTTTGATTTCCCAGGTTTTCGATTCCTGAATTGATCAATCACCCGTAGAGTGGTTAAGTTCTTATGAGCTTCCAAGGATTGTCGTATCTTACGGATTGTCGTATCTTACGTTTGTGGGCGAGAATCAGCTGCTAGGTGTAGCCTCCAAAACGATGACACTTCCTATCTCATTCCCAGCTGACCCACATTCCCTTCCGCGAGGAGCTGGCAAAGAAGATCTTTCAATCGCACGGTGTTGGACCCACCTGATGGCTGAAGAGCTCATCGACATGGGATCAATAGGAGCTTAAGGCGCTATTCACCTCCTGTCCCCATGTCTGAGACCAAAGGTTGATGTGGAAGGACCGGATTTATTTTCATTTTGTGTTGTAATGCTTCGCTTACCCCAAGAAATGGATGCTCGTGAATGATAACATTAGTCTGTTGTTCGTTGTGCTACTGATCTATTTTCAGTAGGCGGAGGAGGGATCTCAACCAATTGACATTCCATTCATCACACTTTCGATATTTTCTGACCCAACAAGGAGTTTCCAGGGGCCTGCAGCATTGGACGTGCTTGCCACATCAGCCGGTGGAAATTGGGTCAGCTGCCGGTTGGATCGATGAAGCGTGGAAGCTGGTCCCAATATTTTCACGTTTGGGGTTGCAGAAGGTCTTTGTTCCGGGAAATTCAACATGTTATCCACTTGAGCAATCTACGTGGAACATGCTTTTAAGATCTTTTAAGTCGTTTGAGGCATACAGAAGCAGATCCGAGCATTCCATTGGAAGAAGTTTTTGGAGTTGGCCGTTTCCAGTTACCCCAGTTGGCACCAGTTGGAACGCAAGAAACAGCACCCCAAAAAAAGCAACCTGGAGGCCACATGGCTGGCGACGTATGACCCTCTATGAATGATGGAATGATGGGGTTCAATCCACGTTCTAACTCTGCAAAGTTGACTCAGCGGAATTCCACTTCTCACCAACTGATATTGCATAATGGCATAATACTACTTTTATGCAATACTTGTATAATACTATTTACTATACATGAATCCATATTAACAATGTTGACACTATGATACGCAGCTATAGGCGGCTGAATGTTGCTGCCGTAACGCAAGGACCTGATAAGCTCAGGAGCATTGCCCAGCGACTACCTGGACTACCTGCGAGCCTCAGTGTTGCGTCGCTGGGAGGTGACGCAGGGGCGCTGCAATGATGAGAAAATGGGATCAGGTGCCATGTTTTCACCAACCTTTTTTTTTTAACCACTCCAAGATACTGCAATACAAGATGTATGTGAACTTTGTTTGTTTTCCTTTCACAATATGTTTCTTATATCGTGTCAATCATATTTTCCACCTCTGCTGTGGCAATTCAATTGACCCATGTCTTGTTGGGAGGATGGCTCATTCAACCACCAACCCTACCAAGCCCTACCTTCCTATTGCAGGGATCAGCAGAAGACCTCAGCGCCACCACAGGAGCTGAAGATTGGATCACCCCAAGCTGGTGAGCTGGCACAGTTGGGAAGGAACAGCACCAAAGTGAGACGCGCAACGTGTCATGCTGTGTCCAAAAGAAGGACTGTGCAACGCGCCATGCCCCCAACCAGAATGGTTTCATGACGATGTTCGATGATCTTTGTTGGCTTTGATGAGTTGGTGCTAGCAGCAAATACCAAGACAGACCATGCAATGGTTGTTCTTGCATAATCTTGCTGGAAAATGTTCTGGACAGGCAAACATGGTGGCTTTCATAACGTGACATGACAACTTTATTTAAAGATGATCACATGCCCGTTACCTCCAGCCACACTGGTTCGAGTTGTGGATCTGGGATGAGCCGAATGACTAGCCCGAGCAAAAAGAAAGGTTTTCAAGTTGAGATCATCTGCTTTTGAAACGGTTTGACGTTGGTTCTAGCAGCGAGGGTGAGGCTAAATCTAAGACTTAATCTGTCAAGACTGCAACTGCTGACCTGAACAGCTGTGAACGTGGCTGGTGGATGCCTGGGGACGCTTTTGCTGGAGGTTACTGAATCAACCAGAACGATTTTATTTTGTCAATACTCAATATTTGTCATGATTTCCATCACACTTGTATTACCGGCCAGTGCCAACAACCAAGCAGGTCTTTCATCAAACTTCAGGTGGAGAAACATGTACTTCATTGCGCCAGAGAAATGGCAGCACATTCTGCCAAATGATTGGTCCACCGAAATGAGACAAATGACCAGCACTTACGACAGCTGCACTGCTTTGGAAGATGTCTCGGAAAACAGCCCTGCAGCCATGGAAGGGCCGCTGATTGGCTTGATGTCTGCTGGCCATTGCCAGTGGCACAGATCTGTTGTTGGTTGCGGCGTGTCCTGGCGAGCAGCCAGAGGCAACAGATTGGGTGTTTCGTTCCTCCACTATTATTTCAATACCAAAAATGAGGATCTTCGACGCCTTATCCATCTATAATCTATTCAGAAGATAGATAGATAGATAGATGGATGGATGGATGGATGGATGGATGGATGGATGGATAGATAGATGGATAGATAGATAGATAGATGGATAGATAGATGGATAGATAGATAGATAGATATAGTAACCCCGAAAAAGATAGAACAGGCAGTGATAAAATTGAACCTTTTCTATCGGAGGTTGGCTATGATATGTTCCTGTCCAAGTTCTCATTTGCAAGCATCAGTGTATCCATCTGTTGGATCCTGCCTGGAAAAGTCCCAGGGTCCTAGTCCTAGTGGAAACATTATGACACAATATGACACCATAATATGATATAATGATATATCCATGGGATGGTCGAAACCTAATTATTACAGGATATATATTTTGGGGAACAACTATCTATTTTAGGGTACCTAGGGTCCCAGGGTTTTCACTGATAGCCATATGACAGACATTATTGGGTTTATAGAATCAGACAAGCATGGTGTATGATAAATGTTTAGATGTTTGTGGGTTATCATAGTCCATTCATGCTCATTCCAAGATCCTCGGTCCCACTCCATGGCAAAACACTTTTGCCAATAGCAGCTGCACTTTTCCCATCACATAGCTCCAATTTCAAATCTCAGGCACAATGAGTGTGGCGAGCTCCTTGTTCTCATCCATCTCCGGATATATCCCCACCGCAGTCAAGGAAGCTGCTGGATTGAGCCCCCAAATCTCCGAGGCAGTCCGCCACTTCAGCTGCAATTAGCTGGACGATGCAGGGGTCTAGCCTTCCTCGGCGGCTAGAAGACATTCTTCAAGTCAAATCAAATCACCCTTTCATCACAGTTATATATAGATTATCGATGGTTATAAGATAGCCAAAGAATTTTTCAGAGATTTCTATTTCATATATCATGTTTGAGTTTTTTTGAATGTGTTCCTGCGAATGGACAATCATGGGTTTCCCCGTCGCTTTCAAAAACAATCGTGTCCAGCTGCAGGGCTGAAGAATAGGTACGACATCTTCAAACTTCCCGGCAGATGCAACCCTTCACAAACATCCATATGTTCTCAGAATTGGATAATGGGTTCAGAGGAAACCTATACATTTGGGAAATTTTGGAATAAAAAAAAAACATTGAGTAAAAATTAGAACTTATATAAACCAATCCATTGATACATATCGAGATCTATCATATCTGACTCCTTGACATCAAACGAGCTTGTCAGGTCACATCACTTGGCTTTCGATTGAGCGCATTTTTTGGCCCGAGGAGCCTGAAAGGGAAGGGTCAGGGTCAGGCTTTCCCTGCAAAAGGCGCTAAGATTGAAGACACATGGAGGCTTGGAGGGCCCTAACAATGACTAATCATCAAACAAGAGGAAAGGGAACTAAAAAAGATATGTGGTTTCACTGCAATTTGTTCCTCCGAAAAGAACTTACGAATCGCTCAAATTTCAACGCGCAAATCAATGAAATTATAGCAATATTACCCTCTGGTTATTTTACATAGCCATGGAAAACCACCATCTGTTAATAGGTAAATAACTATAAATCATCTATAAATTGGTATATTTTGCGGTCATTATCCAGTCCCAGTCCCACTTTTTTTGCAGCTGCGATGCTTCCAGATCCGAACATGTCCGAACATGTTGCGGGGGCCGCGTGATAGGTCGTATGCCAAAGTTTCAACACACCAGTTTTTTTTTGGATGATTCAATGGGATACCCTCTGGTAAACTAACATAACTATGGGAAACCACAACTTTAATGGGAAAAATGACAATTTTCAATAGCTACGTTTAATTACCAGAGGATAATTTGTCGTACAGCATACCGGAACATCTTTTTCTCTCAAGCAGTAAAGTATAACCAGAGTAAATGCTGCAATGCTTGATACGTGCTTTTAAAAAATGCATATTATCAGTCATATCCGAGTGGCATGATCTGATAAACAATCCAGTTGTTGATCCTTCATCTACTCCGCAGGAAACCCTTCCTCGGCAGCTGGTAGTGATTGGATGCCTGGTTGCAACATGGGTCCTGCCAGGTGGTGGCGATTCCATCATGGGCACAGTACTGGGAGCTGTGGTTACTTTTGCCGAAGTGCTTTCTGATACCCTCTGGTAAACTGTTACATAACTATGGAAAATCACCATTTTTAATGGGAAAATCCACTATCAATCACCATTTTCAATGGCTATGTTAGTTCAGCAGAGGGTACTTTCTGTCACATTTTGAGATGAAGAATGGAATTCTCAATAGTCCAATGGTGGGTGTTACAACACGGACCCAGCAAATCCATGCTCTGTGGATCCGGCTGGGAAAGATTGTGCTTACCCTCTGGCAACCATGGCAATGGACAACCAACATTTATAGGATGATGTTCTTGAAATCCTTATTTATAGAGAGTGGGACGCTATGTGTGTGTGTGTGTCTTTTGCGGTGTTTCTGTATTTGTAAGGGATTTCAGATTTCCCACATCCAACTTTGATTATCAGCTGCATTCTTCACTCAATCGAGGTTACAGCGATGGCTTCCAAGTTTGGGATTTCACGGATCCAGCCGCCTCCAAAGAGTTGATCTCCAAGCAAGACAAAGCTGTCCTCCAGGCGCTGTCGGTTTTCTTCGGTGGCGAAATAGATGCTTCTCCCCATGAATATCAACCAATAGGTAGATATAACATACTTTTAAAGATGATAGATGTTAAACAGGACAATCACCAAACCAGCCACGATTTAACTATGTTTACACAATTTGGTTTCGGATGATGTATGAAGATGTTCATCCATGTGTTGTTTTCTTGAGGTATTTTGTGCACAAGGAACTGTAATTGTATATGCGTCACATGATATGCGTGACTTTTTGTGTGCGCATAATGGCATTGCTAAACGCCAAACACATTGTAAATATGTAGTGTATATATGTGACAGGTGTCGCTTTTGTTTGTCTACTGCGCTGCATGTGTGTGACAACTTAGTGGTTTCTCTCAGTCCATGAAGATCGTAGATTTTCAGTGTTAAAAAAATGCCAGAATGTTGTTCCCGAGTTGGTGGTTAGTTCATCCATTCAGTGTCCAAATGAGACATGACAACCCCCGGTCATTGACATTTTAACTACCCTCTGGTAAATTAAGAGGGCTATAGAAAGTCACCATTGTCAATAGGTAAATCATTATAAATTATAATCATCGAACTAAATGGACCATGTCCATAGCAATGTAACAACTTAACCAAGGGTATAGTATGAAATTCCCATTAACATTCCGATTTACATTCCATAGCAAACTGTGAAAATACTGGAAGGATCTGGACTTCACAGCTAGGCTCAATCCTTCCCCATGCCAGGCGCGAATGCTTCCATGCCCTTTGCTGCCTGTAGATGCCGCGGCAGACGCTCGGGTCGAACTGTGAACCGAATGGATGAAGTTTGCGAACTGGAAGCCATGGCCCATTTAGATCCATTTAGTTTCATGATTTAACAGTTTAACATTTCAACACATGATGATTGTCCAATATTGTTCCATAGCAAACTGTTAGTCATTACCATTCATTACCCTTATTGTTAGATAGTTTGATTATCCATTTATTATAGATGATGATCTTTTATTTGAACAAGAACCAACCCTTCAAGGCGTCCTAACCGATGTGCATGAACCAGTCATCATGAAGGAATGGCACCATGACAAGTCAGGTACTACTCTCCAGCATTCTCCACTTATGTCAGCTGCATCCTGTGCCTGAAAATGATGCAGCATTCCGCTGAAATGGCCATTTCAACCGGGAAAGCCAGGGAATACAATGATGTATCAATTGATCTATAGTGACTGTAGAGTGGTTTTCCTAACATTCTCCCCCCCAAAAAAAGAAGCCAAATCAACTCAACCAGGCCCTTTTAACATCTTTCACCAATTCTCAAGTTGCACCCTTGGGATGCAGCCGCAAACCCCTGAGGATGTGATGGGAGTGGCCTGTGCACCTGTCATGGCCTATCTGCACAAATCGGCTCCCGCCTTGGTTCGCTTATTTTCCCTGTACCTCGGCGGCCCCGGCGCGCGAAGGCTGGAAGCTGAACGGAGATGTCATGGAGAGGTCATGGTGCTGATATGGGGAATCCTCCTGAGATGGCCGATGTTCTTGAAGAAAAAAAAACACTTCATTTTTACATCAATCTTTAGTGACTCATCCAGATATTGCAGATAGAGATCCTTTTGCCAGTTGGTTGCTGAATGAAACATGCAACAATCCATCGGACAATGCGAATGAATTCTATACTTATAATTACATATATATAAACCCTTGATTTATCCATGTGCCACAAAAGATAAAACATATTGTTGATCCAGACCGGGCTTGGAGCGGATTTATAATGATTTATACAAGTTTCTCCCCTTGTATCATCTTGCAGGGGTTCTGACAGTGGGACCCCTTCGCATCCCACTGTTCTCCGAGGAAGTCACATGATGATGTGCATCTCCTCCGGCTCACCGAGCCAGCCAAGAGCTTGCAGGAGCCTAGGGCGGACGAATGTCAAGTAGATGTTGAGACGCCTTGCAACTGGTTAGGAAGTGGGGTTAGTTCACCCAGTTATAAATGGGATAATCCACTTCTACATTTTTTCGATTTATTTTTTGATGGCTCATTTTCTCCCATTTTGCTGGGTGGGTATTTGTTTCACCTAACATTTGCATGGCATACAGCGAAACATAATGGGTGTTCCTGTTTTATTCCAGCTCATTGTTAATACTCCTGTAGGATCTCTCATCCTGGTCATGGGTAGGGTCTCCAACTCGGCACCACAAAGCCTATAGTTATAATGTTGGTAAAACAATAATAAACCATCCCCAATTTCACCATAAATAGGTGCTAGAAACGATTTCCAAATGGGTGGTTTATTATTGTTTTACCCACATTACTTCTGGAAAACCAACCTGGCATAACTTGGCTGAGTACTCGTAGGCCTCACCACATCTTCAGAATTAACGAGCAGGCCTCGAGGAAGTTCTTCGCAGTGGGCTTCGCAAAATCCGTGGAACTCTACGATTCCCTGCGTTTTCAAGTGGTGTTTAGAATCTCGGTATATCCAACCGACACGGATGTAGATGGATATTATGTGTATATATATTTATATATATAGGATTATATAATATTACATAATTAATTAATTAATTATAGGTACAGTATTGCAATGTATAAATGTACATGTATATTCATCTATCTATGTATAATATATACAAATTAAAGAAGTGATGGTCCAAGTTGACTGGTGGATGATGGGTCCCGGTAGGTCATGTATTTATGCGTTTGTTGGCCTTTTTCCTGGACTTGGAGGAATTTCCTTACAATCCTTCTACAGATATCCAACTTATCTTTACTTCCGTAGGGTAGCTACAGTTCTCAGCATGTTTGTTGCATGACATATCTTTCAACAAGTCAACAAGTCACCCATATCTTTCAGGTTTTTTTGTCCCTTGAACCAATTCACAAATATGTGTTTCTTGGGTGTACCCCCATGATATCGCCAAATCCTCAGGCGTCCAATGCCATGGAGCAATGGGGCCCACCTACGCCTTGGGTCAGCGCTGGTTGGCCTATAACATCCCTCCGCACGAGAAGAGCGATGGCAGCTGGGAGAGCCAGCCACGTTCCTGGACGAGTTTCGGCTGGTTGTCCGCGAGCTTCATGCTTTTTTTTTTTAGCCGGGAACATAGGTTTTTTTGGGGTGAAACATGGCACTTGGTGACAAACCCCAAACATAATCAGTTTCGGTGAAACATGGGTTCTCTGTGACAAACCCAGAGATATCTTTTTCAGTGAAGCATGGTTCTTTGATTTGATGACAAAGCCATGTGAAACATAAGGAAACATGCAAACACAATGAACATGATTTTCTTCCAAGTGTGAGAACTGTTCCCCCCAGCCCCAAGGGGGAGAATCAACAAAATGACTAATCTTTGACTGACCCTACAAGTACCCATGAAAATTGCAAAAGTATGCAAAAAAAAGTCACAAATTATTTGGTATAGTTTTGCTTATATCCGTATTTTAGTCCACTTTCTAGGTACTTGGCGCCCCGGTACATTTGGCATTCCAATTCCATGCCAATTGGGCCTCCTTTGAGGTGCCGGAGGTGGGCTGAGTCGACAGCTGAAAGATGGCTTGCAGTATTTGGGACAAGTGGGAGCCTTTGGTTTAAGTTTATCCACCTGGTGGCTTTGGCAATTTGGGGTCTTGGGAACTTCGGGCCGAAGAAGCCGTGAGATATCATGAAACATGATATTATACGACACAATTATAAGATATTACATATGTATTTTACAAGCCAGGCGAACATTTCGAATGCATGGCATAGCCGCAGCGTGATCGCATCAAAGAGCTCCGAGCCAAAAACACATAGATATGTCGTATATATACATATATATATATATACATAGTTTTACTACATAAAGTGCATTCAGATATATATACATATATATGCGTATATATATATAATGGTATATCAAACATATGTTATATGTGCACGTGTATGTATGTGTTCCACAAATAACTTATCACTTTTTAGTAGACTAGCAAGTTTGTTTTTCCTATTCTTTGGGAAGTTGCTATAAACAAATTGGGAGACACAGAGAGCGAGAGAGAGAGAGAGAGAGAGAGATGAGGATTGCCGCATGTTTTTTCCCTGAAATAATATGCATCGTATATAGAAGGCAAGAGCCTGAGTCACAAGGAAATGGAGGGAGATAGAATAAGCTGAGCATGGCCTCGAATATCGGAGTTCCCCATGAATAGTACACGTGTCTCCTCGATATTGACATATGAACTAGTTTGGTAGCGTATGAATTCTGATTTCCTCAGTTTTCCTTTGATTTCCTCTATCTTCATCAGCAAATTCCGTGGAAATCCTCGGTTTTTTTAATGCTTTTCCCAGGTTTTCCTCCATTTCACCACGTAAACCGCCAAGGACAACGCACCTTGGACCAAGTCTTGATGCCTTCGCCCGAGTCGTCCATGGCCTTGGCACCGGCGCCCCCTAGCGCTGGCGTTGGCGCGGTGTTGCGATCTGGGAGCATTGCAGTGAGACGCTGGGAATGTGGGGTTTAGTCATGTTTAGTGGAATTTAATGCTGAGTTGATATGATTTTGATATGTTTGTTGGGTTTTTTAATCGGATTTTCACTGAGAGGTTAATCTAACCACTGCCTGGTTTTATCAATGGTTAGGTGGGTTGGTTTAATGGGATTTAGTGGTATTTTAATGGCAGATAACATAACTATCCAACTTGATGTGGCAAACCCAGTTTCATAAACCATCCCCAAGTCATCACCATTTTTAGTGCGATTTCAATCATCCCTGAATGGGAGTTGTTTATGGCATTGGGTGTCCCACATTCATGGGATATAGCTATCCAACTTGAATTGACTGGAGGTTCTAACAGGTTCATCACTACTTGGGGGTGCAGGCCAGAGGTGCTTAGTGGCACTATCGTAGTGCATGTAATAGCCGCCACTGGGATATGGGGCCCCAATAATTTGGGTGAAATATAACCCCACTTATTAGTCTTGGGATTGGGTATGGGCTAAATGTGAATCTGGATTTCTGGATGGAATAAACTATATATTTGATATGGGGTCACAATGGGGATTTAGATACTATATGCAACTATAACCAACGGTCACTTGATAAGAATTATATGATGGGATGAAATCGAATTGTCTGATGGGCTAGATTGCACAGGGATCTCGATGTTTAGTGTTTTTAGATAGATTTGCCATATATCTGAGTAAAAGTTGAGCTGTGTATGGGGTGTAAATTATTCCATCTTATGTTATACCTGGTGGTGCAACGTGACATGGACTTCTGTAAATATGAGGAAATCACCACCATTTCTTCTCGGTACCACCGGGAATGTGGAAATTATACACCAGACAGAGGTTTGACTTTTGGTGGCAAGATTACTGCTACTATATTTGAAATATGTCTAAATGTAGAAGGGGATATCCTAATACAGAGGATTGGAACCCCACGAATCACCATGATATACCATGACTTTAACCCCATGAGCACCTGAACTCAGGAGATGTGGTGAATCAGAACGTCATCTCGCAGTTCGAGGATCGGTTGCCGACTATAACAAGCTGCCATTTCTGGGCAGTTTGACCCCATGAGACTCGATGAGCTTGTTGAAGGATGTTGAACCGCGCAGTGCCCAGATGAAGATGTTTCACATCTTACACCATGGGAACCTAAGTGCCCAAACAATGGCCGGCCTTCACTTGCAGATGTGAAAACCAAACGCTTCCTAACCCTTTGTTTTCTCCTTGTTCACCCCTTTTTTCACTTGCTAGTTCCAAAAGAGGGTCATGATTCCATCACCGTTTTTACCCCCCAAGTTTTTTTTCACCCTTCGGTCATTGAACATAGCTATGGAACATGGCCCATTTAGATCCATTTAGTTCGATGATCAACATGATGATCTTCCTTTTTTCCTAACATATAGGTACCCCTGGATCATCCAATTGATTTTCGGATCTTCCATGAAATAAACCCACCCAGCTACTGGGGATCCACCTTGTTTGATCCACAGGAGCACAACGAGGCGATCGAAGCCATGACCTGGGACCCTTCGGGGCTGCAACTCGTGACCTGCGGCGCGCTGGGGCATAAGATCTTGGTGCATCGCGCCATGCCGCTGGGCGGGTAGGGCTTGGGCTTGGGGTAGGGCGGTGAAGTAACGGGGTGAAGCGTTGCTGGATATCAATGGTCATTAATTAACAACAGTGAAAACAATGGCTGTACACTAGTTCATACATGTCAATAATGGTAAGCTAAAGTTAAGTTTGAGAATGGTTAATGGTTGATGGTGAAGCAACTGGATGGGTAGTGACTAATCATCCTCTAATCTGATGTGATTTCAATAGGGAATATCTACTTTTACCCGCTAATAATTTGCAGGGTATCTAAGATTGGCAATCATTGATGTGGAGAATGTTGGGAATATGCCAGAGATCCAAAAAGCTAATGCAGTACATGGGTGTGAAGCTACAGTACTTCATAATACTTCCATTTTTGGCCATTCAATGGAGATTCAGGGGGAAACATCACGCAATGATTTGTTGCACGGAATTATGATTGATACCAATTCAATTTTATATAGGGGAATATTAGAGCGAGTAATCATCCCCATACTGGAGTTATGTCCAGCGGCTTGGTATCTTGCAATTGGCCCAATTGAGAAGGATTGGTTATGGGTTGATGCGGGAGATGGTGGATGAGGATGAAAAGGGAAGTGGGAAAGATGCTGTCATCTTTTGGGGCATGTATTGTTTGTAGCTGCTTAGCTTTCCTCTTCTCCAGGCTTTTTCATCGTCAGTTCCCGCCTGACTCCTCAAGTCCAGGTTGGGCACTGGAGATACCTTGTTGGATGCAGATCAAGATGGTTTGCAGCTGGGCAGCCTACGATTTCAACACGTCTTCACCTTATCGCGCGGCGTCACCCCCGCGGTCATCAGTGGCGTGGCCGTCTCCGCACCTGGTCGCAGAGATTGGCCATAGATCAACGGTGAATTTGGTCGGATGTTGATTTACCCTCTGGTAAACTAACATAGCTATGGAACATCCACCATTTTTCAATGGGAAAATCCACTATAAATTTGGTGATTTTCAATAGTTATGTTAGTTTACCAGAGGGTAAGCCTTTCTCTCGAAAATTGGGATAATTGTAGATGGATGGATGGATTAGATGGATGGTTGGCCTTCCATCAAAAGTTAGATCCCTTATATTTCAATTTATTTCAACCGATGAATTGCAGAGCCCCTCTCCTGGCTTTTTTCTTGATCCGAAACTGGGACGACCGACGATACTCGAATCATGTTCTGATGATCCGATCATGCTGTGTCCTTGCATAGATCCTTTCCTTTCGTTTGCAGCTTATTTAGATTGGCCATCCAGAGAATGTCGTCCCAAAACTTACCCTCCAGTAAACTACCATAGATATGGACAAATCCAACATCTCTTAATCATTTTTGAACGGAAAACCACAGATTTGCATGTTTTTTTTATATGTTTACTGGATGGTATGTCCACTTGCAAACCTACATTGGTGAGTTCTATTCCATGAAATCCCATTGAATCTATCAATCAAATCCCACTAATTGTATAAATCACCAATAAAATCCCTAATGAATCACTCAGTTGGCAACCCTTGATCCTTACCTTGCAATCTCATCCGCCTTGCGCTTCTCAGGAAGACAGTCAATTCGTGGCTGTCTCGTCCGCCAAGGGCACTACGCATGTTGGGCATCCCAGAGGCGTTTTTGAAGCTGGCAGAGGGTTAAGGGATTAGTGAAGATATTAATTAATATAATATTAGAGGGATGAATTGATATCTAATGTTAGTGATGATGCCACTCTAATATCAATTAATAATGGCCAACAACTACTGGATATTCATGGATATTGATGGAAGTAGAGGATGAGTATATTGTTGTTAGCTATATCCCCATTAATTAGATCACTGATTGATAGATGTTAGCATCCTACTGTACACAACAACTAATGGATATTGATGGATATTGATGGAATTAGAGGGATTATTTAATGGAATGTTGATTTAATGGATTGTAATATGGGATATATATGGGGTACCCAACACTAACATTGGAAAACACCCCAAACAAGGATGTTCCCCACAATCCTACTGCACAAAATCATATTCGTTACGGCTCAAAATGATTGTTTCAAATTTCAAATGTGGTTTTCTACATTGAATGAAGGCTTTCACTCCATTACCAAACATAACCAAGTCTGTGGGCCCGTTAGCCACCCAAAAAAAGTCATTGTTCGATTTTTCCCAACAACCCCTCCAGTCAAGACCAATTGTTCGCGTCTCACCACTTCTAAAGTCATAGCCAGATCCAAATTTTGCTCGGTGATATGCTTTTGTTTGTTGATGAAATCCCTTACACATGGAGGTTTTAACAGGACATTCATCTAGATGGGGTATCTTTGAGCCAGCCATGTTTGATTGACCGGGGAGTATATAAACCCAAGATAATTGTGGACCATGACATATTATAACTACAAACCATTTGCAAAGTGTATGATGATTAATAATCTCAACCAAAAGTAGTATTAATCCAAGTATCTACTAAGGCGTTAGTAAGTCAGTATCACATACTTATAAGATACTTAGAACTATCTCTAATGCTTATATATGGATTATAACTATGCTTATCACATAATCAGAACTGTGGTGATTCACCACTTCCCATGGGATGATCGTCCAGTCGTCCCCATGGCGTCGTAAGGTCTTCAACCTGCCGGCCTTCCACGTGCAGCAGCAGCCGGGCCGCCTGCGTGAGCCGGGCGCCCGGCACGTGCCGGGCCCTGGCGCCTACGGAGACCCCGGGACGGATGGCGCGGTGACGTGGCCGTGGCAGGGGAGGACGCTGGGGGAATGGTCAGAACTGATCTAAAAATGGAGGTTCTCATGGGAAAACTGTATGAAAATATGAACAAAGTAATATGGGACATCCGCTCAAAATGGAGGTTTTTAGGGGAACATTTTTGGTAAAAAGGCAATTTTCCGTTGCCACGTTTGATTTCCATAGGGTAAACCCAACAGAACTATGGGATCATTGTAGTAAAGATATGGAAGTATATATGGGAGAATAATGGTGGATTTCCATAAAAGCATACATGATATTCCTAGTGTCCCGATATTCTAATATATTCCAGCAGAACGGGAAATTATGGGATAGCATTAGACGATGAAAGGAGAATTACAAGGTAGTGTTGACAGCATAAGTTATGACTCAAAGATTGAGATGCAGCAAGGCACATGAACCAGAGATCCGATCGTCGGGGAGTCTCTGAGAAAAAAAACTTGCCACAATTGGCTTACGGCAGCCCGCTTGTTTCGGAACTGGGAGAAGAAAGTTAAAAGCCATGATGCCTGAGCTGTTCCAAAGTCTTCACAGAATCATGACAGTTCCGAGATCTTCCAATCATAGGTATTGAGTCTGAGACCATTTAAGTTGATGTTCAACTCCATTTCCATTGTGAAGCCAATCACAGACATGACTGGCTGTACCCTCACGCTCCCCAGGTGAATCTTCAAGTTTGCACGCGCGTTTGGCTGGGTTCGGCCCAATGACAGCATGATGGGCTGTGAGCATTTCTAAACGAGGCTTTGGAAGGAGGATTTTCTCCAGTAGGAAATGATTTGACTCTAAAATTAGGGGTTTCATGGGTTTTCCTAAAATGGGGATACGGCAAAATGGATGGTTATAATGATGGACAATGCGAAAAGTAAAATGGATGATTTAGCGGTACCCCCACTTCAAAAAACATATGATTAAATGTTGGAAATGGATATATCGCAACTTTACTTTGAATTTCATTCCATGTTGATCTTTAAGGATGTTGACCCCAGCCAAACAACCTTGATTTGGGTTGTCATTGCTTCTCTGATGGTGACAGGTGTGAGATCTAGCCATGGTCCATACTGATTTGAGATGATCGGCAGAAACGTGTCCTTCCCTAAAGTTGTGAGAAAAAATCGCAGGGTATACAGCTCAAATGCCAAGACAAAACTCTCTACTTTTAAAAACAAGAAACAAATATGCATCCCAATCCGAGTATGTGTGCCGCTGGTAGGGCATTGAGTTGATAGTGGCTCCGGCTCCCTCTTATTTTCCCCTGCAATTTTGCGTAGAGTCTTCCAGTACATCCATATTTCTGCGTAGTGCCTGGCTGCTGGGGTTCTGTCAGATTTTTGTGGCCGGTGACATATCAGCTTGGAAATGTCCGTTCTTTGAAGATGATCAACTCCCGCATGCTTCATGTTGGAAATGTTTGCCAACATTTTAGCAACATTTGAAAATGTAGGGAATAATATGCCGGCCATGCATAGAGAATATGGGACACGTGATAACATCCCAATTTTGTTTGTAGATACAACCCCCAAATGTATGGATTTTTGCAGATGGAGATGTGTGAGGAATTGCACCCGTACCCCTTAAACTATCTCTGATTTGGTTGTTCCTCCCCCCAGGTGCTGTTACAGGAAGGTCTTTTGCCCCAGTGCGCCTTCATCTCCCCTTCATCTTCACGGCCACGGACAGCGTCCAGTGGGTCCAGTGCAGCCAGTGGACCTTGCATGCACCCTGGAGATAGGAAGTCGGGATGAAGATGGGCAGAATTTGAAGGACCGGCAACCCCAAAATAGAGAAAATGTACATCATCGCTATATGTTTGTGGGATTTTCCTGTTCTATCTTTGTTGGGGTTGCTATAACTTAACTGGTTGAGACCCTCACCTTCACAAGAAATCACAACGAATGAACCACTCTGGGAAAACTTAAGTCAATATGCCCTGCAGAACAGTAGCAGCACAAGGGGTTTGGAAGGTATTTTTCTTCAACAGCCCATTTGTTCAAACGTGTTGGCTGCCGTGACAAAATTGGGTGAATGAGGTTGTGCCAGTTTCTTGTTTCCAAGGGAGGTACTCGTATGTAAATAAATAAATATATATATATATATAACTATAAGAATATATATATGTGTTATATAGTTATATATGATTATATGATGATTTACCCGCTTCTTGTCAAAGGCGAGTACGAAAGTTCTGGGAAGTGGTAGTTTTCAAAGTGGATTTGGATGGATTTGGCTCAAAATGAATGAGCCTTGAAAACAAACTGATGAGGATATATAAATATTCGTTGCAAGAATGTGATTGCTATTCTTAGACCCCTTCATGCCAGATCATAGGGGTTCCCAAACCCTGAGAACATGATCCTGCGGAGCAGGGAGCCATAGAAGAGTCGCGCTATGCGGAGGAAGCTTTTAGGGTGTATTATTTATTATGGGTCTTCAAATGGGTATATCTTAAGTTTCCACCAATCTAGTGCCTTGAACTTTTTTCCAAGGGGTATCTCAGTCATGATCATCATGAAAATATGTGACCATCATATGGTGGCCTACGAACGTCCCGGGAGTCGAGGTATGTGGCCACCCGGGCCGGATTGCTGGCGGTCTACTCCCTGACTACAGCAGGTGAGATCCATGAGATGGCTCGTGGGGGATCCGCGTTGAGACCAATCAAATCAGGAAATGCCATTTAAAAGCAATTCCCACGAAGACCACAAAGGTAGGAAACGTAAATCCCCATTTAAGTAGTGAAGAGTCATTTTTCAATTCACTTTGGGGGTTACTATGGGTCACTATATGAGACTACATATGTGCCATTTGACTGTGAATATCAAGATACGTTGAACTTAAAGACTAGTTTGACGAGCTTCGGTGTTTGACAACCCCAGGGCTCGGGGGACCTGCTAGCCACACAAGCCGTGGAACTGCAGGTGCTGCTTCAACGCCGGAACCCAGCCTAGGTGCCGCTGGGAGAGGTGATTGGCCCTAGGCTATAGAGTACCAGTGATATGTGGTTGCATGATGCATGTGATTATATATGATGATATATTATGTGTCATTAGATCTTTCCTCAATGATCCTGAATTGAATTGATTCATCATGATGTATTTGATTTCCTGAAGAGGCAAAACTGGTCCATTTTGCCTGGGATGATGTTCCGTTAAAACCTTCATCCCAAACATGCGAGCAGCAACCTGAACACTTCTAGGGCTTGCAGGTCCGTGGGTTGGATTTTAACCCTTTAACAACATGCTTCAACAGCACAAGTTGAGATCAAGTAGCTCGAGGTTTTTTTCTGGCCAACAAAAACTGAGACGTGTGCAATCTTTTACTCCCAGGAAAGAATGCACAAAGAACCCCAGATTGCACCATGACATCTCGTATTGGTTTTTGTATTTGTGGTAAACCATGCCAACATGACTTCCTTTCAGCTTGAATTATTCCAATTCCTGCAGAGTCATCGGCTGCAACCGTCCAACTTTTATGGGGATTCATCATTTGAACCATTTCGATGGGAGTTGACTATGGCCTTTAGGCCAAACAACCTCACAAATTGCAAGCACAACGTCAGTTTTTGTTCCAAGTTTTTTAATCATTTTTTATGCCGAAAATGATGGACAACTGATGCACAAAATCAGGGAGAGCACTCGCTTGTGCACTGTTTTTTTTCCCCTCGCTGGTGCACTGGGTTTTTCCCTTGCTTGTGCACTGGAATTATTTTGGGATTAAGAATGAAGCAATACAGATGAATATTGCGTGGCAGGTGCGTTACTTTGTATAAGTAAGAAAGGAGTGCGGGTGAAAGCGGGGGATCGTCTCTGACCTGCATGGCGCCACTTGCAGTAAGTGTTGCCGGAGGTTCATTTGATAGTAATCAACGTAATTGTTCCGGGGGGCTGGTTGATTTATGTTGATTTGATACCAATGAATGTAATATTGTGATTGCTCCAGAGGGGCTGCCTGATTTGTTACTGATCAATGTAGTTGTTGGAGGGCTGGTTGATTTGATACTCATGAATGTACTTCTTCCAGAGGGACTGGTGGATTTGATGGCAACCAAAGCAATTGTTCCAGGCAGCTGTTTGATTGTTTGATGATTCAGTACGCAAGAGAGTGAAGTGTGTGCAAGTGAGTGAAAGTGCGCAGGTGAGTGAAATGTCCAGTGCGCTTATTTTTCGTGCCTGGCCCACAAAAATCATCACCAGAAAACATCACCAAAAGATGGCGTTGCACTGGAAACATCTGCTGTCTTTGTCCCCTGAGTCTCTCTCCTTCGCTACAGGTGAAGACACCTGGGTCGCCACGCTGCAACGTGAGGTGAGAATTTGCCGTCAGCTACGGTGGCTCGGTGAAATGAGCGACGTGCACCAGCAGAAATGATGGTTTGTTTTAGCCGTTGAACCCGGCGATTTAATAGGGGCTATGTAATGGAAGTTCATAGGAATTTACAGTGATGATTAATAGGGATTTTAACCAATGAACATGGCGATTTAATGGGGTTCAATGGGGATAGAACCGATAAAGCCAACCACTTTATGGGATATAGCTGGAATTATTAGGATGAATAACCGTTTGCTATGGAAGATAGCTCATTTATGGAAACAATATGAATATACTTTGCATAATTCAAAGTATGGTGATTTACACATGTTATGAGAATCATCCCCACATCGGTATCTTTCCGTGAAGTAATGCGAAGTATATAATAAAGGGTTGGCATTGGCCGTTGATGAATTGTTCGGTCCGCTAGGTGTATTCATGGTTTTGAATTATTCGTAGTGGTCTACAATTTTGCGCTTTGGGGCAAATGCTGCTACAGTAAATTTTAACTGTTCCGTACGCGGAGCATATGGAGACTTTATGTTATGCGGAGGGATCAGGCAGAACTCAGAACTTAATTCTGATTATCCATATGAATGGGCGGATAAACATCCATTCTGTAAGAGCTATTTTGATGTGAAGAGCAGGGCACCAGGGTGATCCATAGCCATATGTCCCCATGATTCCTGGTTGTACTTGTGATATGGTAGATGTGGATTTGTCACTATGATGATGATATATCATGATATATCAAAAATCATGTAAATCGTGGCAGGGATGCAGTGGTGAGGGGTGATGGAAACGAAGTAGAACCATTGAAGAATTATAGGACCGGATAACCCCACATGTCAACTTCTTCCAATAGGTACCGCAGCAGATGAAAGAATTGCGTGTGAAAGAGTTGTGTATGACAAAGTGNCACATGTCAACTTCTTCCAATAGGTACCGCAGCAGATGAAAGAATTGCGTGTGAAAGAGTTGTGTATGACAAAGTGGTGTGTGAAAGGGATGTTTGTGAAAGAGTTGTGTGAGAGAGTTGTGTGTGAGGGAGTTGTGTGTGNTGTGTGTGAGAGAGTTGTGCGTGAAAGAGTTGTGTGTGAAAGAGTTGTGTGTGAAAGAGTTGTGTGTGAAAGAGTTGTGTGTGAAAGAGTTGTGTGTGAAAGAGTTGTGTGTGAGAGAGCTGTGAGTGGAAGAG
>BGPT01003343.1:14127-35426 GCA_003297045.1 Symbiodinium sp. clade C Y103 | reverse complement strand
CTGCGTACAGCGGAGGTGCGGCCAACTTCCGCAACGGCTCCTTAGAGCTGCTCGCGGCTCCTTGGGGTTGGTCAGCTGGATCCTTTCCTGGAACACAGGATCGCGGTCACAGATCTCAAAGCTCTCTTCACTTGAGATGTCAGCTGCCCAATCCACCACTTTTATGCCCGCTTCTTGCAGGACTTCCACAGACTCAGAGACACTTGGGCCCGGGGCTGGTTCGTCAAGCGCCCGTTTGGCCTCGTCCAAGTCTTTCAGTAGACGGCTCGCTTCTTTGCTGCCCTTGAGCTGGCCCTATCTGCTTTAGGGACCAACTTCACCGGTGCGCGCTCGTCTGCTTCGAGTGCAGCGCGTCTACCTCCCAGACGCGTGTCTGTAGGCGGATCTACCCGCGCTTCCTCCTGAACCTCCTCCACCCATAGGTTGGTCTGAGGCACGTCGGGAGCGTCAGGTGTTGCCCCTGTCTCCAGCGCCGAGCTAGGCACTGAATCCGGCTCAGGTGCCGGTGGGGCTGTGGGTCGGCCGCTGTTGCCGCCGCAGCAGGTGGAGCGCCCGTAGACGGACCTGACCCTGCCGCTGTTGCTGCTGCCGCTGCCTGTGCGGCTCTTCGCTCCTGACCCCTTTGGATCCTGGCCTCTGTCCGGGCCTGGGAGCGGTGTCCTCGTTGGTTACGGTCTTGGATGAACCGACTGCTTCGAGACCGGTCCGTGTCTGGCCGACCTCTTCCCCACCACCTGTTGTCAGTGGTTGTCCCAGCGTCCCTCGTTGGAGGTCTGGGCTCTTGCTGGGTGTAGTCTACCCAGCCACGGCTCGCCCAGTCTTGGGCTTCACGCGTTTCAAGGGGTCGACCTATTCCAGGATTCCCAGGTGTTATCCCGAGAAGCCGTGTTGTCGGACTTCCCCACGCAGCCTTAGCTACGCAGGCTTGTCCTCAGTTTTGGGCGGGGCTGCCCGCGGCCTTGGCCGGCGGAGCTGCCCGCACTATGACCTGGAGCGGTGGGGCTACCCACTTAGCTCCGCTACCATGCAAAAGCAGAGATGGTAGTGGTCAGGTGTATTGGGCTCACTTGGTTCCTAACCCCCGCAAGTTCACAGTAGCCACAGTCAGTGGCACCTTTTTCCTTGAGCGCACGGCTAGGTGCAAAAAGGGGCTGCGGTCATGAACTCATGTCATGCCATCTCTACCCTAACTGCATGCCTATTTCCTAGGTTTTACCCTTTGCAGTTTGCCAATAACAGAAAACGGGACACAATAGAAGACCCCTGAAACAAATCACAGCATTGAAGATCTGAGCTTCTTTGAGTATTAAAAAGTAAGAACCTAATTGAAACATAATGCAAAAAAATATAACTACTTATTTTCAAAAAAACCTGACTTGACAAAAACTTGACACAATATCGACCCATCCTCAATTGACAAGGATTTGGAATAATTTGGAGAAAACTTGAGACACAATAGATAGACACCCATCGTATTAATCAAGCTCCCACATTAGTCTCAAAGGTTCGCAGCAGTTTGCCAATGCACAAAGCCAACGTGTTTATGAATTTTCAAGCTGCTGGAGCACACGTAGGTGTTTTCATGGCTAATTTCAAAGCGTTGCGAGAAGGCAAGACATTACACCAGATCTCCATTCCCAAAGTGCGCGTGCAGAAATTCATTTCCTGCAAAAAACAACCTTACTGTGTTTGTCGGCATTGAAAACACGACTATGGCGTTGAATTCTTTAGCTGGCTGAATTCATCCCGCGATCCTGTTTCGCTTTGCTGCTTAATGTTCGTTTGCTCATGTTGCAAAACATTTTTATGTACATTGACTGGACATATCGAGTTTCTGAAAACAGCGTCAAAATTCGGCCGGATTTCTACCAATCAAAACGTTTCACCTGATAGTGTATTCTGAGCAGTAGCCGCGTAGGGAATGTAGAAAGATACCTTACCTGAAGAGAAGTGTAACAAGTTTCATTGCAGAAGGCATGGAATACCCATGTTCGAATCTGAGGCCCGTTGTGGTTCAAGAAAAGGCGCTCCCGCTCACATGGTAGCGGAGCCCAAACGGGCTTCCTACCTGTGAGCTCCATCCTTTCGCCTTTTGCGCCCTTGCTGCTAGCCATAGATCTGGACTGGAAATCTAGCATCTGGCATTGGACTGGCAGTGAAACAGATTTGGCTTGGAATTTACAACTTTTGGCATTTCAGCATTTGAGGATTCTGGGATTGGACGATTGCGATTAGCGGCTTGATTTTGTAACCCCATTTTTCCTGACTGGACTCTGGAGTGGACAGGTGCAGCGTGGTTGGTCATTGCGTGATACTGAAATTTCTGGCGTGTGGACAGGTTTCAGGTGAGCATCTGACAATTGTTGCATTTCTGGCTTGTGAGAACGGTACAGTGCTCCTAAGCTTGGGTATTTTTGGTGGTTACAATTGGTACGTTGTGCAATTGCTACAGCTTGCGTTGTTTGCTTGTTGTCTTCATCTTTGAGGAGATCCCAGGTGTTGGGGTAAGTTGGAGTGATGGCTGCTTTTGATCCTTCGATCTTCCAGGCAGCGCTCCTTGAGGTGGCAGAAGCCACAAAGGCAGCGGCCAAAGCTGCCCAAGCTGTGCAGAGTCAGACAGCACAGCAGCCTGCAGGGCCATCACCAAGTTCGAGCCCTAGCAGTTCAACAGCTCAGACAGTTGATTGGTCGAAGTTGCTGAATAAGCCACCCGTTTTTGATTACAAGACGACAGAAGATGAGATCCGAGCTTTCAGGGACTGGAGTTGGCAACTTATACAATTCCTCAATGCGATTGACCCTGGATATGAGAAAGAGCTACAAGCCCTTATGGATGATCCAACACATGGTTTGGATATTTCAACTGCATCCACAGAGACAAGGCAGAGAAGTTCGAAGCTCTATGGACTCCTGGCGTCACTCTGCAAGAACAGGAGTTTGAATGTTATCCGATCAGTGAAGGCAGCAGATGGCTATGAAGCCTTGAGGCAATTGACCTTAGCCCTTCGACCATCAAGCAGTGGACGTGGTCTGGCGCTCATGGCAGCATTGACTTCATGGCCCCAATTTAGTATGGGACAGCCTCTGCAGCCCCAATTGTTAAAGCTTGAAGATGCGCTAGAAGAAGCGAGACGAGCGGGTACAACAATTCCTGACACTTTGCAACAAGCAATATTGCTCAAGTGCGTCAGTGGACAACTTCGTACACACCTCAATCTTTCCATCAGTGAATCTACGACTTTCAAGGAGCTGCGTGAGAATGTTCTCAGGTGGGATCGTAGTCAACAGAAATGGGCTGGTTTGCTTTTTTCAGAAGATGCTACATCCAGTGCAACTCCCATGGAAGTAGATCGAATAACCTCTGGAAAGAAAGGTGGAAAAGACAAGGGCAAAGGTTTTTCACAGAAGGGTCAACAGCAGAAAGGAAAAGGGAAAGGTTGAAAAATCCAAGTCAAAGAATGATGGTAAGATGAATTCAAAAGGAAAATCTTCAAAAGGCGATGGGAAGAGCAAAACAGGTGGGAAGCAGCAGAACGATGCCGCAAATTTCAGAGGAAAAGGTGGACGTGTAGATGTTTGTCATCGTTGCGGCAAGCCAGGGCATTTTGCACGAGACTGCTGGGCACAGACTGTGAGGAATGTGCAGTTTGAGGGCCAACAACAACCGAGTCCTCAAGCAACCCAATCTTTGCAGTCCTGTCCAAGCTCTACAGCAGGTGGATCGAACTCAGGTGCCCCACAGCAGTCAGCAACTCAATACAGGGTTGCAAGAATTCATGAGTGTGACATTGAGTTTCAGAACAGTTCAGATGTTTCAAAACATGATGAATTGGTCTTTGATTTACGTAGTCCTGCAAGTGATGCAAGTCGACATGAAGGGACGATTCGAGTTCTACGTTACTACATTGGTGACGAGCCTGAGTGTTTTGCAAGTGGTTCAGTGCGTGCAGTTGTTGAGGGCATTCCAGATAAGTCAGACATGTGTAACATTTTGCTTGATAGCGGTGCTGATGCGAGTGTTTTTCCTGCGTCTATGGCAGGGCTTGGTGTTCAGTCTGACAGGCCAACAAGCAAACTGCAGGATGCCCAAGGAAACAGCATTCCAGTGGAGTGCATGCGTGATGTTGAGCTCCACCTTGCTGACACTCTTGGACGTTCAATTGTAGTGCGTGAAACAGTTTCAGTGAGCCATCATATTCAACAACCAATCGTTTGCTTTGGACATCTCCTGGAGAATGGTTGGGGTATCAATGGAGTAGAGCAAACTCTGACTCATAGCTCAGGTGTCAGCATTCCAATCGAAATGCAAAACCGTTCAATGACAGTTCGAGGATGGGTGCGTGTCATTCATGAAGGTCCTCAGGTGCTTGAGCCTCTTTCAATCAAAGCCATCAAGGCAGATGTTGTTCCAGACTTGGCTGATATGAGAGTTGGTTGGCAGTTGAATCCTGAGGGAGTTGGACGAGGAAAGCACTTTGCCAAATGTTTTCAGGACCCAACTCTGGCATGCCCTACAATGGCAGGATCGAAATATCGAACGACTTTGGTGCGTGATGGTGGTCAATGGTTGGTCATGGAGTTGTGCGAACCTTTAGAATCTCTTATAGATCTTTCAGCTGAGTTTCATGAAATTGCAAGCGAGAGGTTTGTTTTGACAATCATCACAGATGCAGAGCGCCCTCCAGAAGTCATGGGATTTCGTTTGATGGATGAAGGTGATGAACCTTTGATGCCACAAGGTGCAGCCGAAGATATCGATGTTGCAGCGCCCTTAGCCCCAGAAGATGCTGATGTTGTTGGAGTTGACATTGATGGACAACAACAGGTTGGTGCAGATGGTATGGCAATTGAGGGACAGTTAGTCCGTGCTCCTGAGAGAGGTGACCATTTGGTTGTCAATGGAGTTGAGATTTTCAACAATACTGCACTGGCCACAATGCGTGAAGCTTGTCGATTCTATCAAATTTCATCTTCTGGTGGGAAGCAGCGTTGTTTTCAGCGTTTGTGGGATTTTCAGAAGAAGCTTGAGTTGCAAACAGCACTGATGGCTGCACGAGAGGCTGAGGCATCACAATTGCGTCTCCCTAGGCCTCAACATCTTGCCGAGCCTCCATCTGAGGAGGAGCAATTGCTGCATCAATTGACTCATGTGCCTTTCAAAGATTGGTGTCCTGCATGTGTTGCACACAGATCTCGGCAAGACAGACAGATGAGAGATGATTCAATGAAAGCTGGTGAGATTCCTACAGTTTCTTTTGACTTTGCATACACTCGAGCAGTTGCAGCAGATGGCAATCCCTACAACACCGACCAGGTCATTGCTCTTGTGATGGTGGATTCTCAAACCAATTTCACTGGATGTATCCCTATCAAAGCGAAATCACAGTTTGACTTGATGGTGCGTGAAATTCTGCAATTTACCCAGGTTTTGGGTCATGTTGAATGCGTGTATCTTTGCGACAATGAACCCAGCATCAAGCAAGTTCAACAACGTGCTGTTCGAGCTCGATTGGCGCTGGGCTTACCAACAAGAGACAAGACTCCTGCTGCTTATTCTCATGGCAACTCACTTTGCGAAAACACTGTGGGACGAGTCAGAAGTTTGGCAGGGTCTTTGATGTTTCGTATCCAAGAGAAGCTTTCAATTGAACTTGACACCAACAGCCATCTTTGGACTTGGGCTATGCGGCATGCCAGCTGGATTCTGAACAGATTTGCAGTGGTACATGGCTGTACGCCTTACGAGTTGGTGTATTCAAAACCTTACAAAGGGAAGCTTGCAGAATTTGGTGAGCCGGTTTTTGCATACACACATACAAGCCACAAAGGCAATCCTCGATGGCAGCGTGTTTTGATGCTTGGGAAAACTGAAGCTCAAGATACTTTTGTGGTGTTCACTGGAAGTGGAGTCATGCTCTCCAAAAGCATTCGAAGAATCCAAACAGACTGGAAGTCCCATCTTGGTTTCTATCTCCACTTCAATGCACCGACTTGGCAATACAAAGCAGGTTTTGGGGGACGTGTGGTACCCACAAAACGGACAGTTGAACCGCTAGCAGCTTCAGATCAACTTCCTTCAGAGCCAATTCTGCCATCAATGCTTCACGATGCTGATGCCGAAGCTGTTAGGCAAAAGGCTCAGGAGGAGCTCAAGGAAGAGATTGAGATCCAAGCCATGGGTCATGAAGATCCCATGAACAAGCGTGAGAGTGTTTTCACTGGTAAATCTGATGGTGCTACAGTACATCAACAGTTAACAGAACAGCCATCTTCTTCTGCAGGTGTTTTGACTGGTCCTCTTGCGGCCAGCGGTGACAATGAAGAGATCGATATGACGTGGTTGAACGATGAACTTTCTGCAGACGATGGTCAGCATGTGCCAGTGACTCCTCCAGCTCTTCCAATGCTCCCTCCTTCTCCAAGAGCCTCTCCAACAATTCATGTTCATGATGAAGGTGGTGATGAAAGTCATGATGCAAAGAAAGCTAAGCTTGATGTTCAGAAGAAGCAGCGCATTGGCATGTTGAGAGAAGAACAAGAGAAAGTGATCAGATCAGTGAAAATTGGAAACGATGAGTACTACACCTTGGACGAGTACGAGTATGAACCTCAGTTGGAATCAGCAGATGATGATTTCGATGCAGATGAGCTCTGGGGTGATGAAGATGCTTTACAGTTTTCCAATGTTCCGGATGCTCTTTGGTCAAGTTGCCCGGTAGACACTGTTCCAGGCACACCAGAGCCTTGGATAGATAGGCTTGCAGACGAAATCGAAATCAACAGACTCCTGGGCATGGATGTTTTACAAAAGCGATGCGAGTTCGAGGGTGAGATCAGTGGGGTCCTTACGACACGCTTTGTGTACGATTGGCGCCTGAAGGACTATGATATGGGTCCAGGTGAACCAAAGGTGAAGAAGTGGATGCGGCGAAGCCGCTATGTCGCAAGGGAGTTCGCCACTGACAAGCGTGACGATGTGTACTCACCAGCAACAGGGTGTCACACCAGCAATCTCATCCCTGTTCTCTACTTGCAAATGTTGAAACAACTGGAATGCAGCCAGCTTGATAACCAGCAGTATGCCATTGTCATGTCGTCGCTGGATATTAAAGATGCGTTTTTACAAGTGCCCCAGGAACATGTTGTGGCAGTGACTTTACATGGAACTGAATACGTTGTGCTTCGAAACCTTCCAGGCCAGCGTTTAGGCGCTAAGGCCTGGTACTGGCACTTCAGGAACTATGTGACCGACACCATGGGTTTCGAGTGGAGCTCAGTGCAACCTTGTCTTGCAAAGTGCGGCAACAATGTTTTCATGCTCCATGTTGATGACTTGCTTTTCACAGGTGAACAGAAATTTTGGTCTCAGACATTTCTGCCGTTGATGCAACAGAAGTTCAGTGTGAGCTACAATGTGCTTGGCAGCGAAGGTTCTGAGATAAGTTTTCTGAAGCGCAGGCTTGTGATGTTGAGCGATGGAATGATGATCGTGCCGGGAACTTCAGCAGCAAAGGTGATTGAATGTTTTGAGAAACATTTTGGTGCAGCACGTGTGCAACGTATCCCATGTGATTCATCCCTGCAGCAGGAAGACAATTCACAGTATCTCAACAGCAATGATGCCAGGAACTTTCGAAGTGTGATTGGCCTTTTGCTTTACTTGTCAAGAGATCGAGTTGACTTGATGTTTGGGGTGAAAGAGCTTGCGTCGGCGATGAGTTCTCCAACGTTGTGTTCAGTGCAAAGACTCCGAAAACTTGTGGGGTATTTGAAACATTCAGGAGACTATGCAATCAAGCTTCCATTCCCTGAGCATGGTGCTGGAAAGTGCAAGCAAGGCACCGAAACTTTCTGGCTTTTGGAAAGCTACACAGACGCAGACTGGAGCTCAAACAAAGCACACAGGCGAAGCACCAGCTGCTCCATTCACTTTGTGAACAACTGCTATGTATTTGGTTCGAGCCGATCGCAGAAAGTCATATCGTTGTCATCGGCTGAAAGTGAACTTCACAGCATGGTGGCTGGTTGCTGTGATGGAATATTCATCAAGAATTGCCTTCAGTTTTTGCTTGGTTTGGATATTCAGCATCATCAATATACCGACAATTCTGCAGCACGACAGCTCATTTCACGTCAAGGAGTGGGCCGTATCAGGCATTTGTCTGGCAAGTTGCTTTGGATGCAGAACGCTGTGCTGAAAGGTGATGTGCTGGTACATCAAGTATCTACTGTTTGGAATTTTTCCGATGTTGGAACAAAGGCTCTCTCACGAGTACGTTTGTACTTTCTGCTCTGTGGCATTGGTTTGGTCGAAGCCGAGTCAGCTGAACCAGTGGGATTAGAGGAGTACAATTCAGTGGTTGAACAGGAAACCAACAAGAAGGAGCTGAGCAAGCTTGCAAAGGCAATCAAGCAGATCACGTTGTTGATGACTGCGGGCCTTGGGCCTACAAGCGTTGAGGCTGCGAAGATTGAGAATGATGCTATGTGTTTTTCAGAAATCGAGGCGGTTGAGCGCGACGAAACATTTTGGACGTGGTTTGCAATTGTGCTTTTGCTGAGTTTGTGGATTGGCTTTGCATGTTTTGCATGGTTTTCATGGAAGAAGCTGCAGAACCAAGTGAGTGAGTGTTCAAACAAGATCCAAGAGGTGACAGATGGACTGACACACTGCTGGAACCAGGTAGCTGATGAAGATGGATACATAGCAACTCAGGAACAGCGAATCGATCGTTTGGCTGATCAAGTTGGGAACCTTGAGAGTCAGCTTGAGGAGCAAAGCAATTTGTCTTCAATGGACCATGAGTACATTGTTGGGCTACACTATGCAGTGGTTGAGTTTGGAGGTTTTCTACGATTTCCTTTTGGCATGGAGGCGAGAGATTTCATGTCAATGACAACTCAGGAGAGGGCAAATGTTGTTGCCCATCAGGCAATGGGATCGGAACAGTATCTGCATTTAGTCCGACAGCGTGCTCATGTTGAACCTGGTGACAATACAGATGTGAACATGCAGAATCAAGAGGAAGCAGAAGAAGAAGAAGACGAAGAGATGGAGTCAGAAGAGCAAAGTGAGGATGAACCAGTTGAACCAGAAGCAACAATGCAGAATCCTACAATGACTTTTCTTTTGGAGACCATGAAAACGGAACACCGACTGGCTTTGGAACGAGATGAAAGATCAGATGCAGCACGTATGCAGCATCTTATTCTGAACATGCTGGAGTCAATCAGAGGTGGAATCAATGCAGCGATGGTGAACGATTACAAAACTCGAATGATCGATCTGTTTCTCCGGTTGGCAGATGTGGCGAGAGGTCAGCATAGACGCAACAGCTTCCAGTACTACGACCGGAGGGCAGCAAATTTCAGAGGCGATGAAACCTGAAACTCAATGAAGCGAATATTTTCAGTCAGTGAATTTCCAGCGATTAGTGCTGGGAGTGCGCTGAAGGAAATCTTTTGAGACAGCTGCAGAAGTCAAAACATATGCAGCTGAGGAGGAGTGCGTACGATTTTGAAGAGAAGTGTAACAAGTTTCATTGCAGAAGGCATGGAATACCCATGTTCGAATCTGAGGCCCGTTGTGGTTCAAGAAAAGGCGCTCCCGCTCACATTACCGAATTTCACGCCAAAGGGTGGGTAGCGTACACACTCTGCGCCCTGCTGGCGACCCCTGAGAAAGGAAGTTACAGCATGGACATAACTGGAATGGGAGAGGCTGACAATGTGTATTTTTTTGATGGTCGCATGGTGGTTTGCAGTGAAACGAAGCATTCTGCTCGAAGTACTTGTGGGCACACTATAATGAGTTCTTAGCGTATGAATGCAAATAGTTGATGAGGAAACCTAGCAGCAGGCTGCTTCATCACATAGGACTCACTCTCTGGCCCCCTTCTTGAAGTAGGCTTGCCGGCTTGCCAACTGGCAGGGCTGCTTATGAGGGAGGAGCGGAAAAACCCAAATCCCATCAGTTACCGTGCGACAGGTACCTGCCAGAGTAGTCGTGATGGATGTGGCAGTGCGAATACAAGGCCACTCTTGAATCATACACCGCAGAAACCCTTGCTTACCTTCTGATAGCTGGGATACAAGTGATCTGGCCACCCTCAAGGTGACTTCAGCAGGTATCAGACTTGAAGCGGTTTCTGACTAGGTTCCCCTTTTGCCTGTGCGCCTTTGGGGGGGGCGCTTTGCCGATTGCCTGCTTTTGGTCTTTGCCGCTGTTGGTTCAATCCAACAAGCACTGATATTACCACCTCCGTGCACATTAGATGAACGGTATGGATTCCATTTTTTGGGACCCGACTAAACCGATTGGTTGGATGTGGTTCCTGGAGTTAACTTAAAAGTCTAGAATAGAGCGTTGCATGCTTGCCGTTTCACAGTGAGCCTTTGGACTTGTGTTGCTCATGGTATTGCGTTTGAACGTCGTTTGGGAAAAGTGCCGGCCTAAAAGTCTAGGAGTCTGTATGAGGTGGATACTTGATTGCGTCCTTGTGATCATTATTTGCATGTTGTGAGCTAAGTTAAATGTTATTTAAAAAAATGTCCAAGAGTTGGAGACATTTTGAATTCAGAAAAATTGAAATATTACCACAATTTCAAATTGAGCATACCCAGTGAAATTATCAAAACTAATTGAACTCGAGAGCTTCCGAGTTACGGACGAATGTCAAGGGGCAGTCTCGGCATCATGTTCATCATTTCATGATCATGTCATCACCATGTGAGATCATGTCAGCATCATGTAAATCGCAAGCGTGTCAATTCACGGGTGAAAACACTCTCGGGCGCGAAACCCCGTATTTTTTCGGGTAGAGTGGTTTCTGAAGTAGGGTCTGTGTTTCCGGGGTTCGGGCCTCGATCTGGGAAAGTTGCGCACCAGACTGCAGCGAGAGAAACTCACAACGCCGGACCACTTTTGGAAGATTAGGTTGGTAAAATGTGCACCAGACTCCAGCGAGAGCTCGGTTTGCATTTCAAAACGTGAAGAAATTGTCACCGCCGAAGCACTCTTGGAAGATGAAGTCGGCAAAATGTGCATAGTGCTATTCTTGTGCACGATTGCTGCTGGACGTTGCAAAACGCATTCTGCTGGTTGCGCGGAGACAAGAATTGGGTTGCAGAAACTACAGAGGAGGTAGCTGGGAAGCACCTCAGATCAGAAGCAGCCCAGAGAAGTGGCTGGTCAGAGAAGAAGTAGCTGAAAGAAGAGGTGCCTGAGCGAAGAGGTCCCTCAGTGAAGAAGTAATTCAGAAAAGTGACTCACTCATCCATCCATCCATCCATCAACTCATTTATTGGTTCATTCGTGCACTCATTGCTTCGTTGAATCATTGATTAAGTGGTTCATGGTTCAACGTTCATTGGTTCATTGGTCATTGATTCATTGATCCCTTGGCTCACTGATTCATTGATTCATTGACTTGTTGATTCATTGGTTCATTGATAAAATCATTCATCGACTCATTGATTCGTTGATTCAATGATTCATTGATCCATTGACTCATTGACTCGTTGACTCATTTTTTCGTTGAATCATTGACTCATTGACTGATTGATTCACTGATTCATTGCTTCTTTGATTGGGTATTTCCCTGATTCATTGCTTCATTCATTCGTTGTTTCATTGATTCGTTGGTCGGTTGATTTGCTCATTTTGTGATTCATTGTTTGATTGATTTCCTGATTCGTTGATTCATTGCTTCATTGTGATTCATCGATTCATTGAGTTGTTGATGCATCGTGTTATTCATTGATTTATTGCTTCGTTCCTTCATCGATTCACTGATTCATAGTTTCATTGGTACATTGATTCATCGATTCATTGGTTCATTCATTCATTCAGTCAGTCGCGCATGGATTCTTTCATGTCATGTCGTTGGCATCTCAACAATTTTGTGTTCAGTCGTTGATACACGTCACAACTTCGACACTCGGTTGCTTCAGCATCTCAGAAGCTTTAATATTTGCCATCTTCTTCCAATAGTTTTTTTCGAAACTTCCGCTCCGGCGCGAGCCGGGCACTACTTGGTAGTTGTTTACATCGAATTAAACCCACACCAGACGCAAATGCAAAAATTGTAATTTGGGCGAGGAATAGACAGTGGCCCCGTTGGGTTTTGATGATAGTCGGGAAGTCACCAGACAAATCCAAGTTATTCGTGTTAGTTGGCAAAATTTACATTTGTGCTGGTCATCAGTGTTGAAATCGAACATGAACTCCACACGAACCATTGCCTGAAACTGTTCCAATGGAATTTGATCTTGATTTGAAGTTAGTTTTTGTTTGAATTTTGCTTGTGGTTCAGCGTCATTCGAAAACGTTGCAAAAAATGCAATGTATTCGAACTGTTTGCTGTCGCTAAATTTGCCAAATACGTAAAATTTGCATATTTTTTTTTGGTTGGTTTACTTTTGCCACCAATGTCCATTAGACATTTGGCATTCAATTATTTGAAATGCAATTGTGTACACGAAAATGGATTGGACACACACACACACATTCAAATTACATGTTTTTGTGGCAGAATTTCTTGCACGACCTGCATTCAGCCACCGTCGTTTGTTGCCGGATAGTTAGGAGGAGGGGTTCCGCATTGGTGCTCTTTTGCCACCAACATTGTCAGCAAACTCAAGACATGTTGGATATGGCGAATGGTGGTTTTGTTAAATGTTTGCTACAAAAATCATGGTTCGCAAAATCCCCATACCGAAATCTTTGGTGTGGCAGACATTTTACTTGGCAAGTGTAACGTGATCAATCTGGTCTGTTTGTCGTTTGCAAAGAGATACCGAACAGGGGATCAAAACCTGATTGCTAGACTTTGTGTCTGCAGTGGTTGAAATACAGATGCACCGTTTGATTCTTGTGGTTCGTGGTTTTGACCTTATCCATTCCAACAGGTTGAGATGATGAATGATTGTCGACGATTTTCCAGGTTTTCTTACATGTTTGAACGGGACCGTTCAATCACAAAGTTGTAGTTCGTTGTTCGATATCTTCAATGACGTCCCCGATGACTACTGCCATCAGATTCAACAGAACAGTATTGTCAATGATGTTCCCAAGTATGTTCCCTTCCCAATTCCATTCCCCATGGTGCCAGTTGCAATCCCAATTATGTTCCTAATGATTCCTAATGATGAAATTCCCAGGTATATTCATCATTACATTTCCACTGCAACTCCCGGTTGTATTACAAGGATTTGGCCGCAAGTGACTTGCAGCATTTTTGGACAATGTCCGATGTGTGGACGCATGGAACTGGAAATCTCTGATTTTTGGAATCTATTCTTATGAATAGAAACTAAAGAGTTCAAATACCGGCCAGGTTTGGGATATTTCACATGGACCCAGATGTGAAATGCGAAACCTATGATTCTTAAGGGATACGCGTTGGTAATGTAAGGTAGCTATGGAAATGAGAATCTTGAAAAAGTAATTCATGGAAAGTCAGCGAAGCAAATGCAAATGGGCCATTTTCCATAGAGCTGTTGGTTTATCAGAGGGTATCCCCATTGATGGATGTTTTCCAATTATATCCCGACAGTATAACTATTGCTCTATATATCCAGTTAAATCACCGTCTTTGATGGTTTACCAGAGAGCAACCTCTGGTAATCAAGCATGGTTTGCTGGAAAATCCCTCGTTTATAGATGATTTTCCCAGCTATAAAGCGGTTTATTTAGTGCGGGGATTTTCCAGCCACCCAAGTTTGACTACAAGAGGGTATGAATCCGATTTCCATAGTTAAATCATTACTTACCCTAGTTAAATCCTCACTTTCCCTACAGTAGTTGAATCGTCAATTTCCCTACTTAATCCTCACTCTTTCCCTAGTTAAATCATCACTCTTTCCCTAGTGAAATCCTAAATTTCTTTAATTAAATCCTCACTCTTTCCCCAGTTAAATCCTCACTTTTTCGTTAGATGGATGTGACTGAAAATATGGTACCTCTAAATCCATTGGTTCATCATCATGCCTTTTTTCGATGTACCATTTGGGGGTACACACCATTTTCAGACCCAATTCCTCCATTTTTTCACGGGTAAATCCTCTAATTTTTGCGTTGCCGAGGCGTGGATATCCCTGGGTGCCTGATGAGGTGAACGGTTTTTGTCTGGGAGCATTCCATGGCCGTGGCTATGCCGGCTATGGAGATGGGATCTATGTGGATTTGGATGTATTATGATGTATTGTTGTGGACTATAGCGGATGATTAGAATGGATTGTAAATGATTTCAGTTGGACTCATTGGTTTGAACATGTCGACAGCAACTGGAATACAGCAACATGCCGAGATGTCAGCGACGGGTGGTCCTCGTGAATCATGTCAGCGTCCTGCGGCTGGGTGGTTCACTTGGATCGGATAGCAGATGTCAACATGCCCATCCCCAAGCCAGAAACAGAAATCAAAGATCAAACCTGCAGCTTCAAGAGCATAAGATCCAGCAATCTTTGCAGTGTCTAACAATTAAACATCTCTTTGGAGCTTTAAAACTCCCAACTTTGTGTCCCGCATTTTCACTAGTTGGAAATGGGTGAACATAGGGTATCTCCAAAATTGATCGACGAAACAACTCATTGACCGTGGATCCAGGTCATTGGTGCGATGGCTTTTTTTGAGCCTGGCTCTGGCCCATGAGGACATGAGGGTCCATGGGATTGCGTGCCACACAATGCTAAATTTTGGGCTTCAAAATTAGGAATGACCCCAGAGTTTGGTGGCTTTCAACAACGAAAGATGGAGTCAAACCGACAAACATGTGGCTTAGATTGGCAGAAAGATAGCAAAAGGCCGAAACTGGTTCGTGGGTCTGGATTCTTGACCCGTCCATGGCAAAACCACGTCAATTCTGCCGTACAAAGATGGGCAACATTTCTCGGCACTCCAAAATTATGGTTCGTTGTCAAGATGTCCTGAAACACCCAGGTTTGCAAGCCTACTGGGCATTTTTTCCAAATAAGAAATGAGTGAAGGCATATTATTTACATATTGGATAATATACTTATTATATATATATAATTATATACTTATTATATATATATGTATAATTATATGTATATATATAGTATCCAGCCGTTGTTTGGGTAGCGAAAGTTTGCTGTGATGACCTGAAGCCACGACCCGCAGCGTTTCAGTGTCAATGGAAAGTTCGGTTTTCACAGGTTCCTTGGGAATAATTATGTATATATATATACATAGATTGTACACTTACCATTTGTTTTGGGAAAATGACCTCTTCGAAATCGCCACTTTGTCGACAGATGAGGCTTCCCACATTGCAGCTAGCTGCGGTATGTTTGGGTATCATATAGATACTTGTACATATAGATATGCGTACATATAGATACGTATGTAAAGTAACTGATATACAATATATGTATATATATATATATATGTATGTATCCACATGAATTTTCTTTTTCCCTGTGGATAGAGTAGTCCATCAGCCCATCAGCCCCACATCACTTTTCACGACGCTGCGCAGCGTGTGGATTCAGCGTTCACGCCGCATGGAGATGAAAACCTTCTACATCAGCTGGGAGGTGTCCGATTTACTGGATCCGGTGGGGTTTTGAGGATGTCAAACATGGAGAGTTCCTTCCAAGAAAGAACAGGGCATTTTCAGCTGTAAGGAAGGAGTGTTCAGATACTCCGGTGGCTTTCCCATATTTCTCAATCAGTATTAGGGTTGTTTAGCATTAGTCATCTCGCTGCGCTCCCACACCCTGAATATTTGCTGGCTATATCCGCATTGTTGGTCCAGTAGTTGTATTTTCCCTATTGTACTATAATTTCTTGGTTCTATCTACCTATTTTTCTCGGTCATGGTGCACGTTTGTGCTCACACTTCTATCTCCAACCTTGTTGGCTACAGCAAATTCTGCTCGCACAACCATGCTTTGCTCATGAATCCATCAGCTGTGCCGAATTTCGACCAGGATCACCCTTTGATGGGTTAAGTATTGCAAAATTTGCTTTCAAGGGGGATATACATTGACTATAAACTATAAATCTCATTTTGTGAAGGGTATCTAAGATTGAACATGTCTTGCTGATGGATGTGTTTTTTTCCACTGTCAAGTTGATTCTGAGTCGTCAGCGATGATGAAGTGTGCGCCAAACCAACCTGAACCCATAAAATAAAAACATTCATTGAGCACGGATTTTCATGTTTAACTATGCTGAACTCTCTTTAAAGAGTCATGTCTTTATTGTTCTTACCTGAGTGATTCAATTATTACCCATCTTTCACTTCTCACACTTACGCACGTGAAACTGGGTGCGGCGGATCTCTGAAGGAAAATGGCAGCCTCAACAGTTTTGAGTTGTTGGAGGCTGAGTTCAGGATTTCACCAGATTTCACCAAGACATGGCAGCAGAAAGGCTGGGAACATTTGAGATCTGTTGAGATCACAAAACATCCACTACTTGTTACTCCCAACAGCAGGTTTTAAAATTTAGTTTAATTCGTGGGTCTGGGAGTGGTGCCTTGCTGAGCTTGGGCAGCTTCCCAAAATGACACCTTCCAGGGCCTGTCAGGGGAGCCATGGCTTGAAATCCAGGTTTCAGATGGTTTCAAGATATCTTCCGTGCTCATATATCTACAGAGAGATTGAAATAGTTCTTAGAGATCATTAGCTAATACGTTCTCCCTAAAATGAAATACCACTAAACAAAGCCCTGGTGATTCTGGGATCTAGTAATCTTTGGGCTGTTCTTTGGGTACTGAATATGATTCAGGGATGGGATTAATTTGTTATTTGTTTTTTTTCCAGTTTCTTGGCATCCCCTTATTTTTGGACCAATCCATGTCATGTGGTTCGTTATATCCCGTTATAAACCCATTTTCTCCACACGATATCGCCAGTATACCCCTTATCCCTCACTCCATGGCGGGGTGGTGTGCTACCCCACCGCCCTCTAAACAACCTTACACGTTGTCAAAATATCAACCAGACCCATCATGTAGATGATTTTGCCACTAAATATAGATGATTTACTGCCATGAAATTCAACTCTAGCCATCAAAAAAATGATTTTACCATCGATTCTGCCATCAAAATCAACAAAACATGATTTTACCATCAAAGACCTTGGTTTTCCCTTTCTTTTAAACCTTTTTCGACCTTGACCTGGACCCCCCTCAGGTCTGTCCCTAGCGCTGCGCCAGCGTCCGACCTGAGCTGCTGTGTGAGGTCCAATACCTTGGGAAACGGATTTTGGTTCAATCGAGCTATTCATTTCTCATCATTTCTCTATTTATCATCTTGTATCTATTGAATTCTATTGTTTTTTCTTTTTTAAATATTTATCTGTTTATCTATTTCTTTATTTATCTAGCCATGTATACATATGAGTACTTTTAGGGTACATGTGTACATACATTACAGAGCATTTTCCTTGGAAATTGTTGGGTTTACGGTATTAGATGAAACTCATGGACTTTCAATCACTGTTTTCCCACCAGCCATGTCTTTTTTCTACTTGATGCCTGCAGTTTGTAATCCTCACCGTGGGGACTCTAGATGTGCATCCCATTTAGTAAGCAGTTTAGGACTTCCAACCCATAGAATAACAACGGATGTTGCATTTTGAACTGAGTTCAAATATGGTTGTCATTACCTACTTACTATCTGGGATGCACCCCCAAGTGTTCCCCATTTTTGCCATGCTGCGTTGTGTTCTCTGATTCCTGAGTTATGACTCGTCTTTGTCCGGAAATGGCCATTTTGGTGATGAACATACAGCGGGTTTTGGGGTGCAGAGATTTGAGACATATGTTACAACATACCCATATGTCATATGTCCATTAAAATGATGAAACTTACGAAATCAACCACGCGACTCAACAATTTCAAAACCATTAGATTTTCCTTCAACATCCCGAACATTTCTGCGAGCGGCATTTCCAATCCCTTCCCCTAGCGATTTATACTTATTTGGGACTATCTAGGGGGGCGTTTGATATTAGGGGGATGGGATTATTCAATTTCCCCGTAACTTCAGATGTCCGTTTTTTTTCCCACAGCAATTCGCAGGGATCGCCTTGGTCTGAAAGCCACAGATCCCTTCTACACAACTTGGGAAAAGGTGCCTGGGAGAGCCATGGTGTCTTTTTAATCAGGGGAGGTGGCTTTGTTTTTTGAGTCTCCACCTTTTTTGATGACTGAGATAAACATTGTATGGATGAATACCAGTAGTACCGCACAAGGCGGTGGCAGATGTTTCAAAGATAGGAAACCTATAGGAGAAATTGGTTGTTGTGAATCATGGATGGCAGAGCGAACCCACTGATGGATCGAAAGGTGGTTGGAGTGTCGGGCTATCTATCTGTCTATCAGACTGTCTATCTATCTATCTATCTATCTGTCTTTCTATCTATCCGTCTATCTATCTATCTATATATATATATATGTATATGTTTTCTATCTATCTATCTATCTGTCTACCAATCTACCAATCTATCAATCTATCAATCAATCTATCTATCTATCTAGCTGTCTATCTATCTGTCTGCCCACCTGTCTGATTATCTACCTATCTAAGTATCTGTCTGTCGATCTATCATTCTGTCTATCAATCTATTGTCTATCTATCTATGCACCTACCTATCTATCTTTCTGTCCATCTTTCTGCCTATCTATCTGACGAATTGTCTATCTATCTATCTGTCTATCTATCTATCTATCTGTCTATCTATCTATCTATCCATCCATCCATCCATCTATCTATGTGTTGGTGTATTTGTCTTTCTCTCTCTCTCTCTCTCTCTTCCTTTCTTTCTTTCTTTCTTTCTTTCTTTCTTTCTTTCCGTCTACCTATCTATCTGTCTATCTATCTGTCTTTTTATCTGTCTATCTACAGTATCTATTTGTCTATCTGCAAGTTTGAAAACGAAGCTTTTCTGGGAGACTTCATCCATTTTCCGAGTGGACAACATCAAAAACGAAGCAAGTCCGCGAGACTCCTCCATTTTCCAAGTTGACCACGTCAGAAACAACGAGATCCTGCGAGCCTCTCTTAATTGTTGCAGTTGACAACAGCAAAAATGAAGCAATTCTGCGAGGCTTCCTCCAGAAATGGAAAGTTGAGTGTGCAGCTGACGGCCTCGTGCAAATGTGGTTTGCGATTTTTCCACTCCACCTGTCCAAAGCATTGCACCTGCCACGAAAAAGTGAGTCCGGGTCATACGGAGTGCTGCACCTGTCACGCAAAATGGTCTTGGCAAACCCCAAGATCTGATGCTCAACAATGCAACCCTTCTCAGGAAATCTGGTAGATGTGTCTTTTGTACTGTGCTTGCCATTGCATCGTTGCAGATCCTCTTGAAATGCCTCAAGCCTGCCATCGTTTTTGAAAATGCCAAGAAACCCACACGTTTGGCTCACTTTTGACAAGGTGCAGAATCCATTGCGCCTGCCACACAAGATCACGACTTAACGTCCAAAAATGGTACGAACATGTGGTGTTTTTGGCATTTTGACTTTGAAATGTGCTTCGCGCCACAAAGGCATGCACTTTTTGAACATCGCAACCCCCAGGAGTGCGCTGAGGATGGTGTGTTTTGAGCATTTTGATTTGCAAATGTGCTTCGCGCCACAGCGCCGTGCGCTTATCCCAACTTCCAAAAGTGCTCCGAATGTGCTTCGCGCCACAACGGCGTGCACTTTTTCAACATCTTAACTGCCAAAGCGGCTTGGATGCAAGGTGTTTTTAACATTTTGGCTCCCAAATGGGTTTCGCGGCACAGCGCCATGCACTTTTTCGACATCTCACCTTCCAAAAGTGCTCCAAAGTGAGGCGTTTTGAGCATTTTGACTTCGAGCTGCGCTTCGGGTCACAACGGCGTGCAACTTTTGATCTCTCATCTCCCCCGATGGCTCGGCCGGTTTAGCGAGCCTACTTTTCGACCCGCTTGAGCCTCAAAACATTGGAAAAACACACAGTGTTTCGGGACTTTCCTACCATTTCACGCATGTTGATCTTCTTGTTCCTTCCTTTCTCTTCTCTGATCTTCTTTGTTCTGACTTTCTTTCCTTTGGCTCTTCACACCTCTACTTTTCCATTTGTCCATATTTTCCATCTGTCCATATTGTCAAAAGTTTGACTTCTAAAACTTCCTCCGATCGTCATTTAATGTGGGTTGAACAGGCAATAATTCGACATATTTCGGTATATTGTTTCCGGTTTTACAGGATCCCCAGAGTTTGTTGGTCGCATTTTCCGAATTGTGTGTATTCATATTCGCCATTTCTTGGTCCAACCAGCAGAGCAAACTCACAAACTGAAAGACCTTGATCCAGCTGCAGTGCTTTCAAGATTCGACGCCTCAAGATTGGATGATCAACACCTTTGCTAACTCTGACATGATTACCGTCCGGTAATGAAACATGGCGGTGGGAAATCACGATTTATACATTATTTTCCCGCTACGGCTACGGCCTCCATTTATAGGGGATTTCCCAATGCCACGTTTGATTGTTAGGTAAGATTGGATCAGATTTGTAAGTCCTCCGTTCTTGAATTTCGACCCAGATCGCGCACTTTGTTGAATCTTCTGGTGGATTTGAAGTGCTGAAAAATGGTTCTCACCATCTTCAAGTAGATTCCACACCATATTAATCCACAATAATCCATAATGATTTACAATAAGTCTTCAAGTGGCAGTTGTCACCATAGATTCAAGACCCTTGGTGCTCCAGATCAGTGCAGGGAGACCATATCGCGGCTGTTCCGCTCTCTGCCAGCCTGCCGGACAGTGCTGACAGCAGTTGGGTGTGGAAATGTGAATCCTCAAAAACTGAGGCATCACCATGAAAAAATCTGATTTGCCCGTTTGAAAATGGTGATTTCACACAAAAAAATTAGGTATAATCGGGATATCATGAGATATACGCTGTATAAGCAGATAAATTACCACGACCCCACTGTGACGTCACGACAGAAATGATGTGTAGTGAGGGGAATAAATCCCAAATTGCCGAACTTTCAAAGGTTGGTGAATGATTACAACTTATCCAGTGAAATGATGCTTGGGATTAGGGGAGCCACAGCAAAGTCACCTGGTCTCAGGGGGAACAAACGCATCACTTGAATCAATGCTTCTTGGGGACAGTCTTTTACATGGGCTGATGTGCAGCGAGATTTAGTCAGAAATTTGACAGCGTGATGTTATTTTGTTCTGATATATATTACGAAAGCCAGCCGAAGGCCTGGGCTGAGTATAGGTATAAGCGAAGCGAAGCGAAGCTAATCTGGGGGGTGTGGGGGGGGAGGCTCTGAT
>BGPT01003343.1:1039-12344 GCA_003297045.1 Symbiodinium sp. clade C Y103 | reverse complement strand
CAACAACAACAACAACAACAACAAGACCAGCAACAACAACAACAACAACAACAACAACAACAACAACAACAACAACAACACCAGCAACAACAACAACAACAACACCACCACCACCACCACCAACAACAACAGCAGCAGCAACAACAACAACAACAACAACAACAACAACAACAACAACAACAACAACAACAACTTTGTGTAAGAACTTTTCGGTGTAAAGATGTTTGTGCGTAAAAGGGTCTGTGTGTAAAAACCTCTGTGTGTAAAAGCGTCTGTGGGTAAAAGTGTTTCTGTGTAAAAATGTTTGTGTGTAAACGGGTCTGTGTGTANTCTGTGTGTAAAAGTGTTTGTGCGTGAAAGCGTCTGTGTGTAACAGGGTCTGTGTGAAAAAGCATGTGTGTGGGTAAACGGGTCTGTGTGTAAAAGGGTTTGTGTGTAAAAGTGTCTGTGTGTAAAAGCATTTCTGTGTAAAGNCTGTGTGAAAAAGCATGTGTGTGGGTAAACGGGTCTGTGTGTAAAAGGGTTTGTGTGTAAAAGTGTCTGTGTGTAAAAGCATTTCTGTGTAAAGATGTTTGTGTGTAAAAGGGTCTGTGTGTAAAAGTCTTTGTGTGTAAAAGTGTCTGTGTGTAAAAGGGTCGGTGTGAAAAAACGTGTGTGTGCGTAAAAGGGTCTGTGTGTAAAAAGGTCTGTGTATAAAAGCTCTCTGTGGTGCACAGCTCTCGGATGCAACACACAGAGCATACAGCGCAAAGAGAAAAACGCCGCCTGAGCATTTGTTTGGAGGCTGGCTTTCGTCCCCCCCCTCTCAGGTATATATACATACATACAATGTATATTTATATATGTAAAAAACAGTCTGACAGTCTCATTGTTGAGCAACTTTTGTTCTTAAGAAAACCTTGATTTACCCGAATCTCGGTACACATGCCATTGGGGTGTGACCGGATTTTCGACGGGACGCCGTCGGTCGCAGGATGCCTCCCATCTGCGCTTGGTGCTACCTTTGGGCCGGCCATCTGCGTCAGAGAGGGAAGAGAGGTGGGAAGTGGAAGTGACCGCTTCGCAGACGCGAAGTACACAAACTCCCGGGGCGGTCAGAACGTCATGCCGTGATTTTTGGTTTGTTTTGGCATTTTATAACAGTATGCATGGGGGTTATGAATCAACTGGTGACTTGGGGGCCCCAGCTTGTAGGTGGTGGTTAGTAGGGCCCCCAAAGTGGGAGGAATCGATGAAGCCGTCATTTTGGGTACTGTACTTGGCCCTTTTGATTTTGTTTAGTATTTATTTGTTTGTTCATTTTTTAAAGTAGACATGGAGTAGCATTGTTGTTTTTTTCTTTACGCGGTGTTCCCACCTTCCCCAAGACAGAAAAAACATGAAACAAGTTAGCCAGAATCATTTCGCATTTCCAGGTATCATCAACGGGGGATGAATCATTTCCATCGGATCAAGGAATGTAGTTTCGAACACTCACCATGGTCGGCATCCATGTATGAATGCATATATGTATGTACAAACACAATATGTATACATATATATATATATATTTATACACATATATCCTAATCTTGAGGTTTAAGAACCCCCACGATCCCCCACGTTCAAAATAACCCCAAATCTAGTGGTGAATCATCGTTCCTGAAAAACATATCCCACAAATGTGCTGGGTATGCAAAGCCAATTTTAAGGTCCCAAATTTTAAGTTGGTGAGTTCTATCCCATAGTTCTATCCCCATGAAGTTTCCCTATCGTGTCCTTATTATGGTTGGTTATAGATACGAGTTTCGTAGTCAGCATCCAGCATGCCAGGCCTGCTTTCCGGGAAGCAGACCCTGCCGGGGACCGTCCTACGGCGCGGCTCCCGCAACGGGAATGTCCCACAGCGCTGCTGGACCCATCAGAGCCACCAGGTGGCCGAGAATTTTTTGAGATGAAGATGAGCATCCATAACTTCCAGCTGCAGGCAACACAACACTATGAAACAATGGGGACTTGAAATAAGATATTTTGAAGCCCGGAGTCCTGATTTCATGAGCACCTCTTTGCAGGGCCTTGCTGAACTGCTTGAGATTGTGGACAGCCTCTTTGTCAGATGTTTTCGAAAGAAAACCAATTCATTTTCATGCAGTCTTTGCGGCCTAAAATCCATTTTCTGTCAACCTACACAGTTCTGGTTGGTTTAAAAACCCAGCCTTGTTGGTTCGCAGTGAAGGACCCCAAGACTTCTCCCATTCTTAGTTGCCTGAAGTTTCCCTCACATCATATCAGAAATCAACATCCTCATTGTAGTTGCTCAATTTTTTCCACACTTCTTTGGTTGGCAAGGATCTCTTTTAGTTGGTACAAAAGAAAATGTATTCTTGAATATTTTCTTGTGAATTTGATGGTAAAGAATCCACACTTCTGGTTGGTAAGCATCCACCACTCCTGGTTTGTTTCCTCCCAAAAATATTGATTTTGGGTCATTTCAAATTTCCACGTTTTTTTTTTTACAAATTATTTTGGTTGGTTTGTTTTTCCACATCCTCACACTAGTTGTCAAACACATAGTTTTGTTTTTCTCTTGGTTGCTACCTGCTGAAATTCCACATGTTTTTTGAGTTGCTCCATAAATTTACGCTCAATTTCTGGTTGATGCAGATCCCTACTCTTTTCTTAGTTAAATACGAAATCTTCACCAATACAAATGTTTCCCACTCCCCACTGTAGGAATCTACAATATATCCCCTAAACCGAACCTTATTGGATCAATCATGGAACAGAATCTTCCCAAGTTTAAAGTTTTGTTGCGTAAAAACCACAGAAGGTTAACTCAAACATATTTCCAAGTTTAGCCAGACTTCATTGGATGGATCATCCATTTCCTTTTGACTGCAAGTGGCGAAATAGCCATTTAAGTTTCAGCAATTCAAGTTTTACTCCTCAAAGTAATACAGTAACCCCCAAAACCACGTAGAAGAGTACAGTTCTACTAAAATAGTGAAAATTGAGCTTATTCTGTCTATCTGAGTCTATCTTTTTGTCTTTTTCTTTAACGCCAACATAAATCCCTAAGTTTTTCTTTGCATCGGCCACCCATTTTTACCAACTTTTTCTCGCAGGGTTTGCCTGCAAATTATGGGAAAACCTCGAAAATCCCATGGTGAATCATTGTTTTCCGACTAAACTAGTCATTTCGAGACAGGATATGCCCTATTTTTGGACAAACCCATATCACATTACTGCTTCTACCTCGCGTTTTACCTCATATCACCACAAAAACATCCCAATTTTTCTATTAAAAAATATCCCAGCAAGAGACCCCAAACAGTGTGAGGGGTAGGAATTCAGTGCTTCAAATGCAAGCAACAATAGCTACAGAACAGAAAGAGATCAGGTGAGAAACTTTTGTAGCTGCAGCAGCAGGAACTTGTTCTGGCACAAGAAGCGACTCTATGTGTAGGCCCTTATGCCAGAACCTGATATCAAGACATCAAAGACAATGTCACAAGATCGTCAAAGAAGGACCTTCTATAAAGAGGATGTGACAAGACCTGCATACAAGAACTTCCTATGAGCATCCCAGAAGAACTTCCAGACAAGCACCTCAAATGCAGAGCATCTTCAAGATCTTCAAGATCTTAATGCAAGGACCTCTTAGGATCTCCACAGGATCTTCCCACAAGGACCTGCGCAAGATCACGCAAGGACACCTAGGGGATGTCACCAGGACCTCTTCAAGATTCTCACAAGGGCCTGTACAAGATCATGCAAGACAGCATTTCAATAGGAGTTCCACAAGACCTTCCCACAAGGATCTGTACAAGATCATGCAAGGACCTCTTAGATGAGTTGAGCAAGATCTTCACAAGATCTTCTCACAAGGACCTGTACAAAATCATGCAAGGACCTCTCAGAGAGGCCTTCACCAGGATATATAGATCTTCTCATAAGGGCCTGCGCAAGATCATGCAAGGACCTCTAGACATGTCTTCGCCAGAATCCTCGCAAACACAAGGACCTATACAAGATCATGCAAGGACCTCTGAGAGGATTTCGGCAGGATCTTCATAAGATCTTGTCGCAAGGACATGCAAGAGAGGACCGCACCAGGATCTCCACAAGACCTCTTGGGAATTCCATCAGGATCACTTTGTTCGAGCCTGCGCAGTCGAAACGTACATGGAAATCTCACAAGACCTACTTTATGCGAGAATTTAGAGCAAACATGACAAAGACAATGACAAGACCGGGATGCGCAGTGTGTGCGAGCATGCGCAGTCGAAAGCATCTCCGAAGAGCCATTTTCTGCCAGAATTCTCAGCAAAAATGCCGCGCCCAAAGACCATGACAAGACCGGGACCCACACTTTGTGCGAGGTCTGCAGTCGAAATGCACGGGGGTATCTCCGAAGAGCCATTTTCTGCGAGAATTCTCAGCAAAAATGCTGCGCCCAAAGACCATCACAAGACCGGGCCCCACACTTGGTGCGAGCCTACGCAGTCGAAATGCACATGGACATCTCATATCATTTCATTTTATGCGAAAAAAAATCAGCAAAGATGCCGCGCCCCAAGCCGCCACCTGGAACACCCAGATCAAGCACCGGCCTTTACAGTTACCGTAAGAACCCTTCAGTGTGGACTGTTTGGGGAAAAAAAACGGTCCAAACTTCCATGGTTTTCGCCGGTGAAGTCGTCGCGGCCAGGCGACGCCGCAGCGGATCCCAAGGCCCTGGCTACAGACCTGGCGAACGAGCGCACGCTGCTGGCCTGGCTGCGAACCGGGCTGGCGGCCATTCGGAAGCTGGGACCGTTTGAATGCCAGGTGAAGTTGATATATTTATATGGTGTATTTAGTATATGGTATATACAATTTAGCATGTACATAGTCTACATATGGACTATATACTTTCACCTATATTTTTGTTAAATACATTGAACTGTATATATATATATATATAAATATTTATTTATATGTATAGATATAGTATATGTACATAGTATATATGTATATGTACATAGTATATATGTATATAGTATATGTACATAGTATGGTCCATATACATACATAGTATCTTATTTGCATTACAATATATCTTATATATATATATATTCAATATAGATTGTACCTATACTATGATATGATGTATATGTATATATATAGTATATATATACTAGATCTAATATATCTAAGTAAGTCAGCCATATAAACAGGATATACCACTGTTATATGAGTGGTATACATATATATATATATATGTAGATAACCATACGGATCTTTCAATAAATCAAACACGAAGTGGGAACCTGTTTCACAAATCCAGATGCTATGTACTTCAGGATGATGAGCAATATATGTAAAGCACACATATATATATATATATACAAATGTACAGGGTACCCTCAGTACGAAACCCCAGCAACGTTTGGCATTGTGTCAGCTGAAACTGCATCTTTAGTTGAAACACTACATATATCTACATATACCATGTATACATGCGTGACTTCTTTGCATTATGCGCACTCCTGTGACGCCACTAGCATCCAAAGAGATTGATTGGGCTTCAAACCCAAGCAACAAAAAGAAATAGAACCTACAACAATGAGGGTTCAACCCCGCAAACCGGTGACAAACCAGAGATTTCATTGGAGATTTCATGGGTTATGCGGCCACACGTAGCCAACGCGGGGTCTATTCGAGTTTATTGAATTGAAATAACCCCATCAACAAGAAGGGGCTGGTAATTGTATTAGACCCAAAGGCCTGGCACATGAAACATCACTGGTCATTGGCTACACCATTGGATTGTAGCCACTGGGATTTTCACATCCGTTTTTGTTGAGACGAATTTGGGTACCATGTAAATCCTGTGTATCCGACTAAAAGTTAAATCATCCTCTTGCAGGGGATCAACAAAATCACCAAGAATCATGAATAGTCACTGCCCTCTAATATTAAACACCCCGTTGAAACTCTGGTTTAGTATTGGATGTATTCGTTTTCGGATTCCTTTCTGGGGGTATCTAGTATCAGGGAGATGGGGTTATCTCAAAGACTTGGGGCCGAAGTGATGCGAAGGGCCCCTGTTTCTTGCTGAGGACAGTCTTTTCCTTTGCCACTCTATCAGGTCTCACAGCAGGCGGGACCCCGGCGGAGCAAATCCTTTGAATTTTGGCTGTTTGGGACCATAGAGGGGTGTTTAATATGAACTGGGGATGGGATTACAAAGCATCTGCAGGTTGCGGAGCCCCAAGGGGAGCCAACAATTGTGGGATGAAAGCTACCAATACAATTGACATGGCTTGACAGACTCAACGATCATCGGAACAAAGTCCACAATAGTTGGGATATGGCTATAACTATCTAGCAATTTCCAAGCAACCATGGTGATTGTCACTCTCAGGCATACTGGGCATCGTATGCATGTCGTGGGCTGTCTAATGAGATAGCCTTTCCCACCTTCCAGTGTGCCGATGCTGGGACCATCGGGGGACCCGTAACGACAGGTGAACTTGCTGTGGATGTTGGCGTGACTCTAGTGCTGTCCTTTTCGGGCTTAGCCACCCTCTTATTGGGTCGCTTGGCGGAGAGGAAAGGTGATTTCATAGGGCTTTCAGCACACAATGTCATTTGTGGCGAAAAAGCATTCGTTCAGTACAGCCCGCATCAGTAATTCAATGGCTGAAGTCATGTTCTGGGGACCCAAATATCCCAAAAAAAACCCAGGTTTTGGATGGACATTTGAGAAGTACCCAATACCAAGTGGTTGGTTCTTCTAGGGGTTGTTAACCCGCCTGGATGATTCTATCCCATTTCTCATTCATCCCGCTTTTTAAGTAAACTCAGGTTGGAAGCGCTTCTTGGCTGTCCGGAACGGCTGCCCAGGACGCCAAAGAGCTGGTTGATGCTTGGGTCGTTCAACCACTTCGGAGGGTTGGAATCCAAAAGCATTTTCTCCAAGTCAGAAATTCAGCTTTCATGTAACATGTATCTTCATGCATCCGTTGGGATGCCGACAGGACGACGCATCGCCATTGGGCCATTGTATTCGGCTTTCTTGGTTGTGTCTTGGACCATGCATTATATGCATTGCAATTTCACCCTTATCCAAGATGCTGACATGCGCAAAACTCTATGTTTTCACCCAGAGACAGACTTTTGGGTGTTTTTATTTGCTTTGGGAATGCAGCACAGAGCTGCAACATTCCTTTTATGCTTCACGTTCGTCGAAATACGATCGGAGTACAATGCTTGCCAAGAATTTGTTGGTTTCACCGAACCCACGTGTCCATTGGTTTTCATGGACACACACGGCTGCCAAGATGACATGTGTGTATGTATATGTATATATATATATACAGTGTATATATATATATTGCCAAGATGACATGTGTGTATGTATATGTATATATATATATATACAGTGTATATATATATACTGTATATATACCGTAGTTTATATGTGATATGATATGCATATGTATATATATATATACACTGTAATTTATGTGTATGTATGTAATGTAATGTAATGCAATGCAATGTAGAGTAAAGTAAAGTACAGTAAAGTAAAGTAATGTAATGTAATGTATGCATGCATGCATGCATGCATGCATGCAATCAGATGTATGTACACGGACACGTGTATTTGAGGCTCTGAAGGAGTCCTTTTACTTGATCCATCCCCATTTGAAGGGTAACTAGCAGGTGGTGAGGTCTGGAGTTTGTTGAGGTGTCACTACCCTACCATGGATGGATCCAGGTCTACGAAAACAGTTCAAATCTCCAAACTGAAAGAAACTAAACACAGATAACGGTGTTGAGCATAGATCCAATGGCAACTTCCTTACAGCCATCAAACCATAGGCGCATTTTGTTGGGGCAGGGATTCGGTCTTGATGAAGGCACACCTGACCTCACTTGCCTTCACTTGTGTATGTTGTAAGTACAAGACTCTGCCGGGCTACTTCTGGTTGTGTCACCTGGATTCTGATTCTCCTGAAAAACACCAATGAAAGACATGTGTTCTCCGCTGCAGGTTGCTGCTATTTGCTTGCTGGGTTCTCTCTGGCGCCAGCCAAAACGGCTGAATCATCCCCCGATGCCAGGGGTTTCTTGGTGGGGATGGCGAGGATGCCTTTTTGGGGTACCATATTTTCAGACTAGGTGGATTACCCACCTTATGTTGAAAGGATGGAATCTCTTTACTGACTCAGTAGAATGCCAGTTGCAGCGCACCTATCAAGCAGATAGAAGTGTGTTAGCCATTTTCAACTGCCATTTGCTTCATCCACCCACCCTACAAACCACTGAAACGTCACGAAGCATCAACAAACGTCAATAAACTCGGATGAGCATAATTTCATTGACATCAGCAAAGATCTATGAACATCCATTTCTACATTTATAAAGGTCATCCAACGCTACTTGTGGAGCCCAGGAAGAAAGACTCATGACCTGGAGTATTCAGTGAGAGCTGCCTGTCCTTGCCCTCCGGGTGTGGGATCAGCACCGCCGGTTCGCCTCCATTCAAAAGAGATGTCTTGGTGCAAGAACCATCTGAAAGATCTGACATTTAAGGTGGGTTTAAAAGAATCCACGTTCGATTTCAAGGATCCACATTTGAGCCCAAGTTTGCTGGGGAAAAAGAGGAGAAACTCAGCCGTCGCTGGAGAAACAGGACACCAAGGTGGTGAATGTGAGCTGACAACTTTCTTGGCCATCTTCCGTTTGCGGGTGGTTGCACTTTTTTGTGCATATTTTTCTGCTCATGTTTGAAGCTCAGACCTCATTTTTTCCTGAAGCATAGCGCGAAGGCACGCTTTGCCATGGTGCAAACCGGAAAATGTGTGGCCCTTGCGGCGGGCTCGGCGGCAACCATGGCTTTGATGGGCGCACCAGCCTTCACTTCAGCTCCAAACANAAGTGTTCTCACCAAGGATGATCAGGGTCGCTTCCGCTTTGATGCCCCAGAACCACCTCTTGTGCTTGAAGAGCAGCCTGGTGTCACCCGCCCCTTCGGCTTCTTTGATCCGTTGGGCTTTAGCAAGGGTGGTTTGATGACCTTCCCTGACGATCCTACTGGCTTCAAGCATTTGCGAGCTGCGGAGATTAAGCACGGCCGCTTTGCCATGATGGCAGCCACAGGATCCCTTTTCGCACACTTTGTGAAGTTTCCCGGCTTTGAGGATGTGCCAACTGGCTTGGCAGCCTTGAGTACCGACAAGGGCCTTGAAGGTTTCTCCTTGATCATGTTCTTGATTGCCGGTCATGAGGCTGTCACTTGGAAGCCAGTGAAGGACCCTGGAAGCTTCGGTGATCCATTCCAGTGGAAGCAGCTTGGAACCGAGATGCGATCGAAGGACTTCAGGGCATCACTCATCTTGTCGGATCAAAAGTCTCAAGTAAGATAAGTAAGCAGTTGAGTCTCAGACAGTCATGATTGCATTCTGTGAATTCTTTGCTCTCTGTTTTGATTACCGAAATGGCTTGAGTTTTGTCAGGAGATTAACAACGGGCGCATGGCGATGTTTGCCATCATTGGCCAGATCGTTGCTGAACTCCAGACTGGGAAGGGTCCGGTGGAGCAGTTCATGAGCTGAGAAGCACTGAAGAGTAATTGGTGCATTTCTTGATTTTCCCAGAATGTTCCTCAAGAGGCAGCATGCGTCCTGTTGCATTGACCTGTGTATATATTCTTCTACTCTTAATGTTGTCGGATTGCATTTGTTCGTGTGAAGGGACGGGCGCAGAATTTTCCCCGTCCAGATTCCAGACGGCAAGAAGACATGTGAATGTGAGGGCAAAAAAGATGGGAGAGTGCAGACTTTTTGCTGTGAACAATATCGATTCTCTGAATGCTCGGCATGTGGTGGGAGCTCAAACTTATTGCACTGAGGACTGTCCCTCCGACTGCTTCATCGCGGGGTCCGAAGCTTTGGCAACTATCCTATCCAAAGTAGCAGGAAAGATAAAGCACAATATAGTTGCAGACTGTTGCAGACGGATTCAGATTCCCTGAATTTCAATCTGAAAGAAAGACTCAACATGGGACCACGGAGGTCGGGTCCAGAGTTTTTTGTTCCCAGGGAGCTGGGGCTGTCGGTGCTCAGGGTGTGGCCAGTGGCCACTGCATGGCTCGGCTTCACGATGGTGGGTGTGAGCCACAAGTGTCAAAGGTGAAGCGAGTNAGCTGGGGCTGTCGGTGCTCAGGGTGTGGCCAGTGGCCACTGCATGGCTCGGCTTCACGATGGTGGGTGTGAGCCACAAGTGTCAAAGGTGAAGCGAGTCAAACACTTTTGTATTTTTTTGGCCAAACTGAACAAACGGAACTGGTTGCCTTGCGAAGTGGTCTAGAAATAGGGTGCACTTTAGAGAAGCATAGAGAAGCAGTATTNTTTGTATTTTTTTGGCCAAACTGAACAAACGGAACTGGTTGCCTTGCGAAGTGGTCTAGAAATAGGGTGCACTTTAGAGAAGCATAGAGAAGCAGTATTTGGCACATGCTATTTTGCACCAGCCTGTTTACCTTTTATCAAGCACTGCAGGTCTGAGCACATGTAACAACGCCTGCCGCCACCTCTTGAACTTTACCCGGCCCGACTTGCAGCCTCACGTGCAAAGACCTGAGCCTCACGGCATGTCATGGCCATTCTGTTGAAGATCGTATCCAGTTGGCGCTAAGTCCAGTGGTTGTTTCTGTTTAGTTTGCAGTGCTAGGAAGAAAGACTCGAGGCTTAGAACATAGAACATAGAACATGAGGTACGTGATATACAAAATATGTGGAATTGTATCTGTTCTGATGCATTTCCAATTCGCCGGTCCCAGGCTTCGCATCATTCTGGTGGGCCCCATCTATGCCTTCAGCGCATCGCTGGACTCNTGGAATTGTATCTGTTCTGATGCATTTCCAATTCGCCGGTCCCAGGCTTCGCATCATTCTGGTGGGCCCCATCTATGCCTTCAGCGCATCGCTGGACTCTGAGACCACCTCTACGGTGAACATGATGAACTATGGGGATGAACTTTGAGACATATCCATATACCTACATACATACNGCCTTCAGCGCATCGCTGGACTCTGAGACCACCTCTACGGTGAACATGATGAACTATGGGGATGAACTTTGAGACATATCCATATACCTACATACATACCCAATAATTCATAATAATAAGATGCATGTCATATATATATATACATACTATATATATATATAGATAGTATGCACATACATGGCAAACTATGACAGATGGAAGACCACTCATCCAAAGTAACTTTTGACTGGAGAGTCGTCTCTCTCGCTTCATGGCGTCAGG
>BGPT01003342.1:941-38593 GCA_003297045.1 Symbiodinium sp. clade C Y103 | reverse complement strand
GCTCAAACTCTCAAAGCACCTACAAAACGCCCTACAAAATCACCTACCAGCATCATGTTCATAAGATATGGGTCAATCAGATCAGAAACACCACAAAAAACACAAAAACAAACGAAAATCCATCTCCAAGCTCTTCCATGCACAAACTGGTTCCATTTGGTTCCAAATTGGTTTTGNTTCACATGCACATGCAATGTTCCAAGATAGTTTACAAGATGTTCAAGTAGGTTCAAGGTGGTGCAGTACACTGTACATCCTCTCACCAGACTTTCACAGAACCTTCACAATGGTTTTGTTTTCTAGGAAGGTGTAGCTTTCGTACAGTGAGCTGACATCAATGTACGACCATGCTAAGCGGGCAGCGATAACGGTTCATTGTCCGAAAAGAGCTTTGTGAGAGGTTCAATTTCAGATGGTCACCCTCTTTCAAAGCCAAGTGTTCCAACTTCAACTTACAGAGGAGGCCCGTGACTTTGCAGTCCCAGAAAAATTCTCTTATTCATTTTTTTTTGACTCTCGCAGATCACTATTCTTTCATCAATTCATTAATATCATCACCTTCCTCACATGAACCGTTTTAATGCTCCTGACATGACATTTGGGACCTCTTGCTCGGTTCCCTTCTTTCCGCCTTCGCTTCTACTTTCTTGTGGACCTCACGCATGCTATCAACTATTCTAATTCACTGGCTCTGGTATTGCGATTGCAGCAGAGCACTGGCTGAGCAACCCATCAATCCTTCGCTTCTCCGCACTCTCTCCACGCTTTGATGGAAGAAGGTAAAACCAAATGCCTTAGTTAGAGTTTTAGTTGAACTAGTCATGACCAGTTGAGCAACTAGTACGACTCTATTGGCAATTAGTTCAAATAGTTTAAGTTGGAGCTAACTCTGTATATAACCAGATGGCAACTGAGTAAAACTTTTTTGCAGATAGTTGGAGAATTGGTTGAAGTTGCAAAACCAGTTGCCGCGTCCAGGGTTAGAGAGTTGTAACTAGTTGTAACCCTGGCCCCGAACCAGATAGTAGTAAAATTTCCTGGCCTTTTGTTGTTCATAAAACAATTAGTAATAATAGTAATACTAGTAATAGTAGTAGTAGTAGTAGTAGTAGTAGTAGTAGTAGTAGTAGTAGTAGTAGTAGTAGTAGCAGTAGTAGCAGAAGTAGTAGCAGCAGCAGCAGCAGTAGTAGTAGTAGTAGTAGTAGTAGTATTCATAGAAGTAATAGTAGTAGTAGTAGTAGTAGTAGTAGTAGTAGTAGTAGTAGTAGTAGTAATAGTAGTAGTAGTAGTCGTCGTCGGAGGAGGAGGAGGAGTAGTAGTAGCAGAAGTACTAGCACTAGTAGTAAAATTTCCTGGCTTATTTGTTTTGTTCATAAAACAATTAGTAATAATAGTAGTAGTAGTAGTAGTAGTCGTCGTCGTCGTAGTAGTCGTCGTAGTAGTAGTAGTAGTAGAAGTAGTAGTACTAGTAGTACTAGTAGTAGTAGTAGTAGTAGTAGTAGTAGTAGTAGTAGAAGTAGTAGTAGTAGTAGTAGTAGTAGTAGTAGTGGTAGTAGTAGTAGCAGTAGTAGTAGTAGTAGCAGTAGTAGTAGTAGTAGTAGTAATAGTAGTAGTAGTAGTAGTAGTAGTAGTAGTAGTAGTAGTAGTAGTAGTAGTAGTGGCCCATGGTTAGAGAGTTGGTTGTAACTAGTTGTAACCCTGGCCTCGGGCCTAGGGTTTGAGAGTTAGTTGTAACTAGTTGTAACCCTGGCCCCGGGCCCACGGTTAGAGAGTTAGTTGTAACTAGTTGCAACTAGTTGGAGAGTTGGTTACAGCTAGTTGCTAACTAGTTCCGGAATTAGTTACAACTATTCGCTAACTAGTTCCTGAGTTGCTGAGTTCCTCCCCCCCCCCCCCCCCCCCCCCCCCCCTCTGGGNGTTCCCCCCCCCCCCCCCGAGACCCCCATAGTTCAGGGTTAGGGCTGAACCCTAACCCCAACCCACCCCAGCCGACCCAACCTCGATGGAAGAACCTATGTAATTTACACAATTTTAAAACGATGGGGTGGGAAGGTCGTAAAAACTTACCCTTCGCACGTATTTCCCAAGGAAGCTCTTACTTCATCCCGTTTTAACTATTGATTTCTGAAGGGATTGAACAAAAAGCTCCTTCTCGGCTGAAATTCGGTGGAGTTGAAAGGGGCAAGAGGTGCCGTTCTCAAAACTGACTTCACTCAAAAGGTCTTCTAGTTGCCAGGCCACAATCTAGAAGGCTTCTGTTCGAAAAAATTCGAATCCTTCCGCACTGTACTGACGGAAGAATCTGTAAAGATCAAGGTCTGGAGTCTGGAGTGAAAATTCGGTAGGAGGCTGGAGGGGCAAGCGGAGCCCACTCCGCAACAGCGAGAAACAGCAAGCACTCACCCAACGCTGCAAAACCAATGCTGCAAAGGAAAATAGGTTGCCCTGGCGGTCTCAATTCTGGCTCCGGAATTCTTTCTCAAAACCGCAGTGCCGGTGGCAGCAAGGCTGTTAACAACATTTTCCGCTTCGTTGGAAATAGGCATCCCATACGTCAATCCACCCAGACTGGATCGTCTCGGCATTATTCTGTCTCGGCATTGTTCTGGGAATCATCCCGGCTATGAACACCTTTTAGGAAAGAAGCAAGGCATTCAGCCCGAAGTGGACCCGAATGCCATTGATGGGGTTCTCACGGCTCTTTTGCGCGAACACGATAGTCCGCTCAAGCTGCCGTCTTGGAATTTAATGTGCACTTCGCCACGAGCATACTCGCAGAAGTACACCGGGAGATCATCATTTCGGACGATCAAAAAGAAGAGCAGAAGGTAAAAGACAAAGAAGAGCAGAAGGTAAAAGACAATCATGCATTCGAGGCACTCACGGTCTACAGCGCTAGAGGACATCAACTGCCTGTCCACGAATTTGAAGACATTGGACCTCAGTCAACTCGTGCAGGCATCACTAGGCAGGCTCTTTTGAGCGAAGCTGGTTTTGAGAAGATTTCCCGGACCCTGAATTGAACCCGCCAAGGCAAGCTGTTTTGAAGGTGGTTTTGTTTCTTGTTGGGGCTTAGGGTGCATTTTGGTCGCTGCTTGAAGTTGGTTGATGCCAGCAAGTTGTTATTTAATTTTGTCTGGCAGCTGAATTTCTTGCTGCTAGCAAAGACCCGTCAGCCTTTTGCAGCGTGGGGTGGTCGCTTGGCGCGTTTCTCGCATTGCGGAGTTGATGGGTTTTTGTACTGGTGGCCGGCTTTTGAATAGTTGTGTTGGATATATGTTTTTTTATATCTTTTGTCGGCCTCCCTTGCCCCCTTGTCGGCCCCCCTTTGCCCCTCTAGACTCCTACCGAACTTTCAGCCGAGAAGGAACATGGACCTTGATCTTTTTGTTCAATCCCGTTGTTTTTAACGGGATGGAGTAAGAGCCTGCTTAGGGAAAAACGTGGGAAGGGTAAGTTTGAAGACCTTCCTCTCCGTCATCGTTTGGAAATTATGTAAATTACAATAGGTACTTCCATTAAAGCACAGCGCGGAGTAGCGGAGTAGTGCGGAGAAGCGAAGGATTGATGGATGTTGCCTGGCTGGTGCTGTGTCGCAATCGCGACACCCGAGACAGTGAATTGAAACAGTGGATACCACATGCGTGTCGTCAGGTCCCACTTTTGGGACTGCAAAGTCATGAAAAATCCGGCTTCGCATGTGCGGGCCTCCTCTGTTCAAAGTCTATATCTCTGCTGCTTACATGAATGCGGTTGTAGATATGCTTTGTTGCGTTGGTCGGCAGTTGCTTTTGATATTGTCATTTTGCGGTCTCATTTTCGGTACTGCCAGGCGGTCCCAAAAATGGGACCGTGAAAATGACGTTCTTTTGTTCCTTTACTTAGCCGGGCATGCGGTCCCAAAAAAGGGCCGCCAGGCGGTCCCATTTTTGGGACTGTGTTTAAATTCATTTTTATGACTTTTTTTGTTCAAGGTTTCAGACGCAAGCCAAGTTTTTGTTCGAACTGAAGCCTAGTGGATTATGGCCACCGGCAACTGTATCCTCTCGAGAATGGCTTTCTCCCAATGTAGCATCCAGCCTGGCAAGACTGATGACGTCCTCGCATGCGAGATTGGAGATCAAACTTCCTTACATAAATGAGCAAGGAGTAGCTGAAAAGGTCCGCCCATTTTGGATGGCAAGTAACCCCAATGCTCTGAAATATAATGCTATCAATAATCATGACTACGGTAGCTCTAGTTTCACACCCCAACAGATAGAGCCAGAAGTGCTTCGAGTCCTTCGAGCATTTGGAAGTGAGGATTACTTCAGAGACAGAACCAGGCACATCTTCTCATTGGACTATAAGCGATGCCGAGCACCTAGTGGAGAGCTCTCGAAGAGTTCTTCACTTAAGATGGATGAACTACCAAGATAGACCTCCCAGAACAAAGTGGAAATCCGTTTTTTTTGCTCGGAAGTAGCGCACGCTGGCTCACGGCCTGTGTCACTAAGTAGTAATATACCAGAACAATAGTGGAAATCCGCGATCCGATGGTACCTCAGGAACGGCTGCAGGCGTTTACAAGCCAATTTCCAAGGGCTAGCAGAAGAAATACCGAGTCCATTTACACGACGAACGCAAGATCACCAGATCTATCTATCTTCTCTGGGCACGTCCACGATGCATCCACTTTGCTTGTGCCAATGTCAATGGGGCGCGGCACTGACTACCCTGCAAAAAGTTCCACCGGCAACCCTATGCGCGGCCTAGAGGAAAAAATTGGTTCGATTTCCTCAAGATCATTTCAGTCATTCCCGCTGTCAACAGCAAATACAACATGCCGGTCATGATGTTCAAGCTTTTGCGACTGAAGCGAAACAGAAAAGTTTTCTGTGTTTTTGATCTCGTGCCAACAAGTCTGTTCATTGATGTGTTGACAATAGGAATTTTTCAAAACTACAGTTGAGCACGCAAAGCTTGAACACGGGTCTCATTTATTAGCAAGGATGTGAAAGTATGGATACCTGGTGCATCCTCTGAGCGAGGCGGCTGCCAGGGCACTGCATTGGCATTTCCACCCTCTGAGATGCCACAAGTGTTTTCGGAGTATTTGCTGGTCAACAGGGTAACCGCTGCGAAATTTGCTGGCCCACAGTGCCATGAAGCCTGAATTTGGTGCATTTTCGATGCTGTTGCTATGTTCCAAGCTTTCCTTGATGATCTGGCATCAGATCTGAATTTGATCGCTTCTTCATCTTCTGAGGATTTCTGAGCTGAGAAGCATGGGTAGTTGGAACTTGCTTCAAAACCGTTTGAGTTGTCTTTGGTAGTTTCGGACGGCATTGCAAGGGTTTGAGGTTGAAATACCCCTCTTTGACCATGTCGAGCGTCACATTGTTGTGGTTTTGGTTTTCCTTCGAAGCTTTTGGGTCTTCCTCTCGATGATGACCACAGTCGATCATGGTGCTTGCTTTGGCATGCACGAGGAAGGATCTTAAAGATCCTATGTTGAAAAGATCGACTACTGAGGGAGGAAAAGCGTTTTGGTTTTCCTGTTTTGGTTTTGGGGAAAGTGATCTGTTTTGTGAATTTGTGTGAAGTAGGGGTTTGTAGGTCAACTGAATTCGTTTTGGACGTCACGGTATTTTGTGACTTTTGTCCAGAGAAATCGGAATAGTCTTTCTGTGAAGACCAGGAATCGAATTTCCTGTTTGCGACTTTTTATTCTAAATTCTCAAGGAGTGTGAGTCAACTGTGCTAAGACATTTTAATTTAGCTGCTGAGCATAGCTGTTTTCACCAGAGACATTTCGACATCGCTTTGTTTGTGCCTTATGTTCGCGCAAAAGGGGCTTGACGCTGGCGAGTGTTGGTTGTTTGGGTCTTTGGAGTCACGCTTGGGTGTTTGAGATTTCCGCATGGTAGCGGAGCCCTGCGGGGCTGAGGCTCGTTCCAGGTCAATGGAAACACCACAGAGGGAAGGTGAAGTAACAGACCAACAACGACAACAAACTGCGCGGGTAAGTCCAGAAGCGCAAGAAGAAGGGTTTGCAGGTTGTGCTGGTTTACCTCCGACTGGTCAAGGTGGGTGTACTACAGAAGCGTATCCGGGAACAGCAAACATGCCAGGTGGGCAGCCAAGTGGGCAAGAAGGGTTTGTGTCGGGATGCGCAGGTAATACCGCACAAGGGACTAGGGAGCAAACGCAGCAGCAAGCACAACCTGACCCATGGTATTTGTATTCACAGAGGCAACAAGGTCGTACCATTCCTGTTCCAGATTCCCCATCGCAGACTGACAGTTCTCGTGCGGACCAAGGACCTGTCTTCCAAGGTCAGTCATGGAACCAAGGACCTGAGTTGCAAGGACAGCCGGTTAATCAAGGACCTGTATACCAAGGATATCCGGGACTTCAAGTGTGTCACGGGTGTTAATGATGTCAGGGGATGCAGTGGAACCAAGGACCACACTTCAGCCAAAGTGGTGCGGGGTATGCACAGGTAAACCAGTTTGTTCCTCATCGTCTGGGTGACGCACGTATGGACGTAGGTGGTTCGTTTGTGCCAGACAATAGGGATCAGAGTTTGCCATTGCCTGCTAGTATGCAACGGCAGCAGCAGGATTTTCCACGCTCTGATGACACAGATGTTTTCAGTAAAAGTGAGAAATGGTTGGGTAGTCCTCCAAGTCCCTCCACCGAGAAGTGGGTGTCTAGGGAAGAAGAAGTGTTAGGGTGGACCAGCTATCTCACGAGTCTAGTGAAGTGGTGCTCTTTAGGATCTATCCAGTTTGGCAGGGAAGAGCAGGCCAGTCGTTGGCCATCACCTGTGCTGTGGAGTTCCCTGTCAAGGGACCAACAAACTAGAGCTGTTCGTCTTTGTTCCATTTTGAAGGTAGCTTTTGCTAGTCAGTCTAGGATCTCTTTGATGATCAGTGGTGAAGGATTGGACATCATTCCTGGGACATCAGCGGGTGACATGTTTGGGAAGGCTACCACGTATATGGGTAATGGGCATGAGTTAGTTCGTCAGCTCACAAGGGAGGGAATACTCATTGCGAAACAGCTAGAGCAGAGTGTTTGTCACTGAGGACTCAGTTGCTTGCTAAGCTGTTTTCGTCGTCTGCGACTGACGGAGCCGTGACAGATGTGATTCGTCAGATCGAGTATTCGGTAGGTAGGTACACACGCATGATGAGTACTGACTGTTCATAGTGCTGAGGATTTGGGCGGTTTGAGAATTGAAGATGGGGACATGCGTAACATGTTGGTTAGGAGTCTGCCATCGGCCGTTCGAGACTATGACTATGCTCTCATGCATGCACAAGCAGTTACATATCCAGGCTTTAAGCAGGCGGCAAGATGGTATGAGAATCAGCAAAGGCTGTTCAAGGAATTGAATCCCGGTAAGAAAGCAGTTTTTGGAGTTGTAGGCACTGAGGAGACTGGCGATCCGTCGTCGAATGCTGAGGGAATTCCAGAGGACAACGGGACTGTGAATGCTGTCAACTCGTACAACAGCGCATTGAAGTGCACGAAGTGCGCCCGCAACGGACACACTGCCCAGAATTGCCCCACTGACTCCACTGACATGAGTAAATCAAATGTTTTAATTGTGATGCTATGGGTCATCTGAGTTCGAGTTGTAAGAGTCCCCAGAAAGCTGTGCCTGGGAAAGGAACCTCCCAGTGCCTAAGGGATCAGGCAAGTAGAAAGGCAAAGGTAACTCCAAAGGTGGCGGCAAAAAGGGTAAAATGTTCGCCATTAGCGATGATGCCGGCAATTGGTGGTATTCAGAATGTGTTGATGCCACCGAACCAGAGGGTTCAGGGCAGCAGGCGGCTGCCGCACCGCAGGAAGCAAGTGAGGAATCGGTGCTTGTTTTGAGTTCTTTGATTCCAAGTTTTGTGCCGGATGTTATTCCGAAAGAAATGAGCCCAACGCCGAAGTTAGATGTTTGCGCCCATCCGGACCGGACCTGGGAGATCGAAGAGTTGTATGATTCGAATTGGAATGCCCGTGAATTCGTGTGGTCGACATTCAGCGGAATGGACCAAGAGACTGGCGACGTACTGCCAGTAGACTTAGCCTTGAGGCAGGAAGGTATCCAGAGTGAATCCTGCAGGTGGCAGAGGTACTTCCAGCTGGAGAAAATTGTTCTTAGGGCCCCTAGCGAAGGGAGTTGTGTGTCAGGTCAGGAAGGTATCCACAGTGAATCCTGCAGGCGGCAGAGGTATACCCAGGTGGAGAAAACTGATCTGAAAGCTGTCTCTAGCGAAAAGTCGCTTGCATGTGGTGTCTTTAGCGAAGAGACAAAGGAATTTACGAAGCAGTTGGGTACCCACAGTGAATGCTGCATGTGGCAGAGGTATATCCAGGTGCGGAAGGCTGTATCTGAAACTGACCCTGGCGAAGGATCAGTAGTGAATTCACGAGATCTTGCATCTGACACTGATGACTCTGACATGTTATCAGTCCTTCTTCCTATCAACCCTTGCGCGATTGATAGTGGTTTTTGGCTTTTAGACAGTGGAGCTTCGGTCAACGTCATCACACCCGAAGCTCTGAAACATTTTCAACACACGGAAGTTCAAACTTTTTTGCAAACCCAATGCAGGCCGCTAATGGTAGTGACGTTGCTATGGAGGGTTTCTGTAAGGTTCTTTTGGAAATCCAAGTTGTCGACCCCAAAGGGGCTAAGAGAACTGGAGTGATTCCTATCGACGTTTTGGTCGGACGCGTTTTGCATTTTGTCAACTTGCAAGTTGGGACGTTTGGGCTGGAAAACTACGTTGGTTGGCGCAGTTTTTAGCGTTGCACGCGTAGAGGGTTGTGAAACAATAAGCAGTACCTCTTTGAAAAAGATGGTTGCCTTATTGGCAAACAACCTTGTAGGTTTTGTTTGCGCTTGGTAAAGTGCAAACTTGTGCAACGCTTCTGCGCGTCTTCCTCTTCTCTCACCGTCGTCCTTTTCTTGCGCCCTGCGTCCCACGCGTTTATCCGTGCTATCGGGTCTGCTCAGCTAAATGGTTTGGAGCTGTTTGATTCTGCACAACTACAAACTGTTTAAACACCTGTGTGTGATTCCTCCCCAAACCTGAAGTGAGTTTGGAAACTTGCATACTTTGTTCTGTATGAACTTGTGCAACTTTTTTCCAAATGTTTTGTTTGCCTTGTTTTTTCTTGAACCCAAAGTGTCAAGAGACTTTGTAGTTGGCAAACGTCACACAGTGCATCTTGAGATCACTTGAATTCATTTCTATGTTCGTGACATTTTGGTTTCAAGCTGTGGGTGGGTGGGTCCTCATTCAAATTTTAAGCGGAGGAAACAACAAAAACACCCGCCCTTGCTAGCGCTCCCACCCTTGTTTCCTCTTTTTCCTTTGGCCGTCTGTGTTGGAATCCACCAGCAAGCTGGACACCAAAGAAATCCAAGCCTCGTGTGATATTCCCCAAAGCGTTGGAGAAAAAGTGTGTGCTGTCAAGTTGAGTGAAAGCTGTCTTGCCATTCACGATTTTTGCATTTGAATATTTTGGCGGAGAATTTTTTGTTTTGGCGATTCGATTTACCGAAGTTTTTACGGCAAATTTTTATTGCGGCGAAATGAGACCGAAGTCAACGGTGTTTCGTGCGAACGAATGTTGAGACATCGTGTTGGTTGGGGCAGTTTTTAGCGTTGCACGCGTGCAGGGTTGTGAAACAATAAAGCCATAGAATTTAGAAAGTATAAAAGGCACGTAAGAAAAGACAAGATGAGCTGAACATAAGCTCTGCGGTGCCGAGTGATGCACAAAGAAAGCATACTGAGTGTAAAGGACAAAGGTGCAGAAATGTTGCAACTTTGTGGGCAGGGTGTCAGATTCTAGCGTGTACATGTCACCTTGCCAGAGCAGCATGCAATCAGCCGATGGACCGCAGTCAGTGGCTCATAGAACGGGTGCAAAGGGTGCCCGCCGTGTTTTGACAGCATGGCAATCCAATGGTTGTGGAAGAGACGAATGCAGTCACGAAGTGGGAGTTTCATCTTTTTCAGAAAACGAAAAACTTTCTTGGCGTTTCTTGCAAGGGAAGAGAAAGTTTGACTTAGAGCTTTCAACCCTGACAAAGGTATCATGCATTTCCAAATCGTTCCAAGCAAACCTTTCATCAGTTGCGCGGCCGCCAAGTTGTGGTGTCCACATGTTATTGCATTTGCCGCGCAAGGATGACACAAGCACTTCATATGGTTGTGGTGCTATGACACGGCAAAAGGACAAACGAACCTTGACTTGCCAAACACCATGCGAACAACCGTCAGAGTTATGCTTGCGAGATTTTGATTTGAACTGAGCTGATTTGTTTTCTATTTTCCCATGTCCGCGCATTTCCCCTCAAGTGGTGGGAGGCGGGTCTTATATCCGTTTTGGTCGATACCCGGCCATGTTGACATCACAGGTCACCGTTTCAACAACGCGGGCAGAGTTTGTGAACCATGCCCCAGACACGTGCTGGAGAAACCAAAAGAGTCCGAGTGTGCTTGCATTTGCGTTTGACAGCCGTCGTTTGTGAATCTGCTTGTGATCATACCAGTTTCAAAGAACTCACCTGGATTTGCATGTATACTTTACTTAAGATCGTGCGTACGAATTTACGACATTAAATTGAAAGCCTAAGGCGTTTGATGTGCAAGATTGCCACGGATGAGGCTGCTACAGCCAGTGATACTTTGCCAGACGAAGCGACCCATCAGCTGGCTTTCTCAATTCCTTCAAGCTCTACAGACTTCCCCACTCCAGAAGGTTTGATCCGATGGTTGATTGTCCACTGTCGACGCGGCCTGGAAGCATCAACGGATCTCAGCAGGCGCAACATGTATGAGGAGCGCATCCACATCCTTCAAGGATTGAATGGAGCCCTGTTGAACCCTTTGTTCAAAGCATCGGCAATGCGCAACATGGCATAGATGGCAGATATTAGTGACGATGAACGAAGATTCACCCAACTACCCTGGGAATCAGCCTACAAGCTTGGGAAACGCCCAAAGAACCCACAATTTCTTCATGATGTTGTGACGGTTCTGTTGCAGATGCTTTGATGAGAGGTGGGGAGTCAGGTGAAGAGGAAGAGTCAGATGCTGATGAGGATATGGAGACGGCATCACAAGCTCGATGCCGTCACTACGCTTCCACGCAGGATCAATCAAGTTCCAGATCCAGACTTTGGGAATTTTTTCATCAAGGAAAGTTCAGTTCACTGACGATGAAGGATGAATTCGAAAGGATGTTTTGTTCAGCGCCAGCCAGCAAGCAAGCTGGTGCTGCGCTGTTCATCTGCAACTTTCAATGATTTCCGATGGAGGGCAGGCCTGGGGGTAACGTGGATCCCGGGTAGCCAAGATGCTTTCACTCACTTTGAAGAAATTAGAGCATTTCAGTTTGAATCCAAGAGGTCAGCCTCAAAGAGGCACCGCAAGTCATGGCACACCAAAGAGTGCCTCACGCAGCTATGGCCCTTGGATTTTAGCTACCAGTTTCCTTGAGATTTTCATACGACATTAACCCATAGGGTATGTCGAGGCGGGGTGCATCATATTTACGCATCTTGCCACACGTCACATAGCATAGCATAGAAGTCATGCAGTTGTGGATTCATTTGATGTGCAACACGCAAAAATCAAGAAGTGCACTCCAGACGTTTTTGCTTGTGACAATTGGACCACGTGGAGGGTAGCGGTGGGATTCCGCCTGTTTCCCTCGATTTGGGCCCTCCATCCACCCCATCGCCACCTACGAGATCTGGACGATGTGCCGCTTCCATAGCCAAAACGGTTGGCTGTATTGAACAATTTGTGGAAAAAACCGAGTGACACTCATCTGCTTGCGAACGGCGTTGCGGTGAAAATGGGTTTTTATTCGGTCTATCATTCTGTTCTGTTATTTTGTTTTTCTTGTTGCCACTTGCACGTCGTGACATTCTTCATCATTGTAACAATTTTGTTACAGTCATTGTCCTATCACATGCATTGTTGTGCTACTGTTCTCTTTTTTGTTCTGAAAAAAACCGGCATTTTTTTGTCCAATGGTTTATGTAGTTGCTTTTGAACAAGCGGCATGTACAAAACATGGAAATCAAATCAATTTTCATGGGTTGTTTTTGACGCATGTTGAAAACCATGATTTTTCTTTGGCTGCTGTTGCCAGGCCGGCACAAATTCCAATTTGGAAAAGTGCACATGATGCCGATGCCCAATTAGTTCAATGCAAATGTTCCTGGTAATCATTTCCCAATGTCCAATCAACTACAAGCATGCCATGAACGTTTCGCATTTCGGTTGCCTGTTTTTGTTGGGCATCTTGCGCACGTGTTGATTGAAGAAAATGCATAGCAATGCCGAAAAGCATTGTGCCATGGAGGAAATATTGCGCAAAGGCATCCCGCACCATTGATTTATGCGCGACCGCAGGTAGTTTACACATGATATGTTTTGAACATTTGTTTGCGACATTGAAACGTGACAACATTCATGACATTTGAAAAACATGTCCAAAATAATTGCAGATCAAAAATGTCAAACGTGAAATGAAGCGAAACAAATTCTGGTGTGAATGTGAGGCATCATCGCGGACATTTTCTGTGAACAGGGACTCCATGTCGCAAACTTGGACCGCATTGCACGATCAATTTGGGTCATAGAACCCTTTGTTTGATTCTTGAAAGGAGGGGGATCCCGTGTTTGAAAAACTGAAGGGTTTCAGTTTCAATGTGTAGGTGTAGATGCCAAGAGCTTTCACTTTGGCATGACAATGTGCACGTTTCCTGTAGGTTGGCAGATGTGCGTGACAGGCTGAAATCGCGTTCAATGATATCGAATGATGTTGTTGCAGTGCCATTTGCAAAAAGGGTTGATGTGTGCTCAAGTCGCTTTTGTTCATCGGATACCTTTTCATTTTTGTTGATCGTGAATGAGTGTCGCCAAGTGGTTTCCAGCAAAATATTTCCCGCCCTTGGAACTCGGGCAGGTCAAAACGTCGCCATGCCGTTGTGGATTCAGTTCCTTTCCAAGATCTTATTGCGATTCTTCAAAATTTACCATGCTTTCGTCTGTATCCCAACAGTACAGTTACATGTTTCATGAATGGTGGTACTGGTGCAGCATGATTATGGTCAGCCACTCAGAGTGTTTAGTTTGTACCTGTCGCTTCAAATTTGGTGTAACCCGTAGGTGCAGCGGCTTCTTCATGATGGTCCTTTGCGAGAAAGCCAGGCGCCGGACCGATTCAAGTGGTAGGAAAAATCCAAAGGTCTTTGCCCGCAAGAAATTGGAAAACAACAATTTTTTGTGTGATCTCCGTGAACACCCGGTATTAACAGGATGATTCAGACTCCACAAACCCCGTTTCAAGATATTTTATGTCGCCAATTTTGAAACGTCTGTTGGATTCAGAAACATGCCACTGTCCAAAACTTGTTTGCTGGGCTGACTGTATCCATACCATGGTACACCAGCCTCTTCTTGTGGGGGTCCCAACTCTTAGTGTGGAAAATAGTCACGGACCAAACTCGGGTTCGCAGGAAGCTGCCATTTGCGCTGCGGCTCTTTCCAGGCCAGGCAGGTCTCAACTTTGCTTCAAATCAGGATGCTGCAGCTGTTGTGTGGATAAAATCCCTGCCGCATCACTTTCAGGCAGAAACTTTGGGTCTGGAACCCAGAGTAAAGACGTGACTGATTGACGAACTGATAGAACATTTTTTTTGTACAGTTTGCTCGAGAATTGGAGTCCCACAACTTGCGGCTGAATGTAAATTTCAACATGTGTTTTGTTGGAGATACATGTTTTGCCTCCAGTTCTGAAGGAACAGGGTTTGCACCTGATCGCGAAGAATGATTTTTTGAAGGAGACCAAAGGAGCGGGAAAATTGAACATATGCAAACTGCGACTTGGTGTCGGTGTGCAGGGAAATATGCGCACTTGCCACAAAGGTCGCTCATGGGAATGTACCTCTTTTATCGGACGGCTGGAATGCAGGACTAAATGCGGCAATCAATACTTGCCGCGCTGGGTCACAATGGGAGCAAGAGGCTTGGTTAGCACAGGTCCTAGGAGAACGCGAACAAAACCAATTCATGTCCACAAAAGGTAAGGTCGAAAGGAGTCAGTCTTGAACATGTTTCCAGGAATTTCATCCGTGGTGCTGCTGTGTTAAAACTGTGGTTGGCCTGGCAATATTAATATTACCACATCATTTGCAATTTGAATGTTAAATTTGGGTTCTATATACTCACCTTCCAAACAGAATCCTGCAAGCGCCAAGGATGGCTCTGGAATTGGGAATGGAAGCGGTCTCCACCTGGGACGTGTGGTGCTTGGAAAAACTGATCAGAGAAATTTCTTCTGGATCCACATAGAAATTCTGAGACATTGCACATATCATTGGTAATAACTGGGTTTAATTTTAGGCCTACTTCAAGCAGTTGGAGTCAAGGCAGAGGGTATCGCAGAAAAAGCGAACCATTGAGGTACAGGAACAAAAATGACATTTCAAGACCAATCGGACACTTCTACACACTACTTCGAGATACCAATGTACATTATAGAATTTTAAATCATTGTATACCCAAATTATGGGTGCCATCAGAAAAAGAACATCCAGAAACATGGGGACACTGGGTTGATGACTTGGACGGAAGAAAAACATCGGCCGTGTGAAGCAATCGCTTCAGGATATTACCTATTCAATGATCTTGTCTGCTTGCAGCAAAGGCTCCGCACCAGCGACAGGGTGTGAAACAGGTAGCTGTAGATTTGGTGTTGGCGAGGTAAGAAATCTACATCTTTTGATTCTGGTTAGTTAGTGTCAGCATCCCTGCGCCTAAAGGCAGTGCGTGGGAGCTGGCACTTTACTTTTTGAAAGAAGCGGAATCTTCTGGGTTGCATCCTTAACGATACTTAACTTTGCGAACTTGTGCGGTGGGTCCTAGCACAGGACTATTTGAATGTCGCAGTGATCCAACACTGAGGCTGGACGCTCATGAACATGTGGTGAGCGCAGCAGTCGCTGCATGTGGCCGAGCCTTCCAATGGCAACAGGTGCAACAGATGTCTTCAAGATGTGATGCAACTTATGTCTACTTATGTTGCACTGTCTGTTGCACCAATGTGCACCATACCGTACCATATTTTACCATATTGTGTCGCACCATAGCACTGAAATCTTCAAGTTCGTTTTTCAGAGGTCGTTGACTGGGGGTACAATGAGTTCGTTCTGTGTGCAATACTCCAGGCACTGGTGATCGCCAATGGAGCAGGTGAACTTGCGAAAGATGTAAAACTGGCGGTGTCTTCCATGGACCACAGAAATCACCACGTTGGATGTATATCCAAGGTAAGTACAAGGGCCACAGAACATCGAACTAGAGGCATCGGTTTCATGTTTTATCAGCTTGCTTTGTCTGAACCCCAAGCAAGTGACGTGTATGGGTATCTTTAAATAATCTTTTGTATTCCAGTAGTCCCAGAAATTCCAACTTCTCCAAGACCGCAGCTGGGGCCCTGGGTTTTGCCAGGTAGCTGTTCTCTCTGCCAGCATCGATGCCTGTCGCAGAGCTGGAAACTGGGAGGCAGTGAAGGGTCTGGACACTGACATGGACCAATCAGGTTTCGGTTAACAATCTGGTCATCCAGCACAGCTTTAGCTGTCAATGAACATGAAAGAGTCTACACCGCCTCAACATATTTTCGAGCGTCCATCACACCTGCGCGGATGAAAACACCAAATACATCCAATACTTGAATACAATATGCAGCATATGCAACTGGCCTTGTGGTATGTTTCTCCATACTCCGTGTCCGGAAGGCGGCTTTGTCGGTTTTTGGCAGACTTCGAATGTTGGGCTACACTTCGGAACCTGGCGCTGGTGCTGCCGCACATCTCAGTGTGCACTTGAGGGCACGCCAAGGATTGGGAATGCACACGGTCTCAAATCTGCTTCAAGCCTCTTGTTGAACTCTTGTTTTTCCTTGCTTTGATGCCTTTGAATTGGCACGCTTCTGGAGTTGTGATACTTGGCAAGGAAGGATGCAATAGTGGAAACCTTCGACAAATTGCGCCCTCTCTGAACCCTGTGGAAGAGTGATGATACTCAGGCCGTATCAGCTTTGGCAAATGCTACTCGCTGGATTGAGGTCGGAGCCCTCGAAAAGCCATAGATGCATGCAGAAATCATGGAGAAATCATGCAGAAAATGGAGTTTGGGAACACATTCTCCGAGTTGAGCAAACGCTTGAACCATAATATAAAACTATAGTAACTATATCAAGCTATATCAATAGTTATGTTAATTTTGTCAACATGTCACCTCCCTTGAAACCACCGCCCTGTGGTTCCTGTGGTCCTTTGCTGAGGCACTGCAGCTATTTCAGGCTGAATTCCAGCAGGCTGTAGAGACTCTCAGCGATCGGTCTGTGGTGAACGTTTGCTAAAGTAATGGTGAGATGATTTGAGAAATTTGAGAAACTTGAGAATCTTGCAGCTTGTCGCAGCTTGTCTTTCAACCATGCCATTTGGCCATTTGATCATTGCTGAAATACCCTGCCACCGCTTTGCAACAATCTTGATGCCAAACCTTTCGTTATCAAGAATCAACATAATCAACAATGAGATCCAATCGTTCTTTTGGTAGCTGGATGTTGCTGCTTGAAGCTCAACATCTACCAGATTCTCCTGAGGCAGGGAACCCTGGAATTCGTAGCTATGAAGCTGCATTGCAGGCTTGCGCTCAAGGCTGGTGTAGGGCAAACAGACAGACCCACTCAACTTTGCCGAATCTTCTCAGCAAGTTTGATGGTTCAGGGCCAAGGCTGTTTCTTCAGAGCACCAGCACTGTTCAATCCAAATCAAAAGGGAAAAACATAGTTGTCAGTCTCTAAAGATATACCGGCTCAGGATATATACAGATATAAATGATATACGGTATATCTCCTGAGTCTCCTCCTTGCATCAATCACTGCCTGCAGCAAATCAAGTGGACAACCTTCCAATATACAAAGTATTTGCATTTCATTTTCAATGGGAACATTCAAAGCATCCAGTGAACCTGCATCAGCAGCTTTCATACCTTTCCTGGAGGCAACAATTGGCAGATTGCACCAGTCTGAGTTCTGACCTGTCAAGTTGCGCTGGGTCTCCAACTGCCAGGAAGACTGCGTTCCCATCTGAATCTGGCTAAGGCCTTGAGCTTGTTGGAAGAAATCGAGTGCAGGCTAAGATTTGCACTTTCAGTCTGAATGTCTTGATGTATAATCATGGAGATGTCTCAAAAGTTTGGAGAACCAGCCTGTTCGTATTTGACCACTCTTTGGATCTCTGAACTTGGAGTCTTGGTCGACAATTTTGCTGATGGATACCAGTCGCAGTAAAACTGTCATATGGAAAACAGTGATCTTTGCCAGAGGCAGCTTCCCCGGGACAAGCGCAGCTTCAACACAGCCCTGAGCGCTTATCGAAGAACAATGCAGAAAAGCCCGAAACCGCAACTCACATTTTTTGGGATTCTTGATATCACTTGTTCCAAAGACAGTTAGCCAATCATTCTGGACCTAGAAGGTAGTCAGTAGTCAGTCTCATGTTTGATGATGTTTCTGATCAGCGTTTTGCTCTTGCATGCTCTTGCGCAAGACTTCTGTATTTGCGGTTCCTGTGATCCTACACCACATCGCTCACTCTCGCTGCAAATGTGGCAAGTTCGGCTTAGATGGAAACATGAATGGAACAAAGCAATCTTTAAGAAAACCTTGTTTATTGCCAATCACGCTAGGCCTAGGATTGTATTGTTTCTTGGGAATGTTGCCCCATATTTCAGCATCTTTTCCGGTACTTGAGCCAAGAGGGGTCCTTTCATCAAAGTCCTGTCAGAGCACGTCTCAAAAAGGGAATCGCAGATACACATACCCACTCAATCCCCCGGAAGAATCTACGAGCAGGGCAGGCGGTAGGATTTGGATGTTTTCTGGTTGAGCAAGTGCCTTCGTGCAACAGCACTGGCCCCAATCCAACTGACTACGCTTGTTGGGTTTGGATGAGCCACATCAAGCTTGGACTGGTCTTGTGACTGTCGTTGGTTCTAGGATGGATACACTGGATTGGCAGTTTAATGTAGAGATGAGAACGAGCTTGGGTGGCAGTCTTCGCAAAATCCGGAGACTGAGGTGAGCTGAGAAAATTGGCCATGACTGGCAGGAGCTACATCAAGCGAAACTTGAGACAAGCTGCAGGCGATGGATCCACAAGATTCCACAAGCAATTGCAATATCTGCTCTTTGTTAATGCACAGTTTGTGGTATTTGGGTTAATTTTCCGAAAGAGGGCTTTGTCTCGAGCAGGAAGTGCTTGGTTTTTATAAGATCTTTCCAATACAGTGGACGGGAATCGGAACATAGAGATGCAGTCACCGGCTCCAGTCCGCAGCATTGGCAATGTGGGAAAACAGGTGGGTTTGTATAGGCTTTTCAAGGGAATGGCCTTTGTGTCAATTTCTGGATAACTCATGGTCTGTGATTTGGATTCTGTCAAGGTGGCTTTGATGCCCAAGGGACCATTGCCGACACACAACAGTTCAACCACCGTTGATATCATTTTGTATCCATTTGTTGCAGTTCAATCAGTTTGGCCCTACCAGGTGATGTCAGGCAGATCTTGAGACTGGTGGAGGAAGCAGAAAAGTTGCCCTGGCCGGACAAGAAGGAGCTGGGCAACTGGGACTCATAGAGATCCCATCACTGCAACCACCCTGGGCCAGTGCAGCTGATGGGAATGAACGTGCTAAAACGCTGGGGGAATGCGGAGCAAGATGCCCTTGAAAGTAACCTGTCTGTGTGGATGTAAGTTGGCATTGTTTCACTTGGTCGTGGTGCTTGACATAATTCTTCGGTGACGTTTCTTGGTGAAAAATGATAGCCGAAGGATAGACAAGTAAAATTGGAATTCAGTATATATATATATATATGAGCACTAGGACTGCACCGCTGGCAATGTGAAAAAGGGCCAGGGAAGGGGCAGAATGTCTCTGGACACCATGATACTGCTTGAGACTCGACTGATCGTGTGACTCGACAAACTAATCTCGGAATACCACCACCCTTGCCCTTGGTACTGAGGCGATGTTTATGCCGTTGCGATGAATGCCATTGGACCTCTTCCCTTGCAGACAGCTCCAGAGGAATATGGTGAGCGCCAAGCTCAAAATGCCCTAGCTTGATTGGAAATCAGATTTATAGGCCAAGCAGACGCATGTAGCAAAGTACACTGACCAACTTGGCTGAGAGAGTACGGTTTAAGCAGTTGAACAATTGTGCGACCAAAACTTAACCTTTCCGCAAGGAAAAGTCCTCTTTGATCTGTCTGACTCACACGTCGCGATCCAGCTCAAAACAATTAGACTGGTGCCTGAGGCTTTGCGTGAAAAGGCTACTGGTCTTGTGTCGTGTAGACCCCCAGGCGACGCTGCCTAGCTGTTTGTGAATACTGAAAGCTCCTTGTTTTGCAACATGGCTATTTACATCATTTGCATCGATGTGCATCTCCTTCCAGAGGAAGCACGGACCTTCAATAGCTTCTTGGCCTTCTACGGCATCCGACAGGCTCACGTCATCAGTGAAGGGATGGGCATGGTAATCAAATGTGCTTCAGCGCCGTGCAGCCAGCGTGCCAAGCTTTCTCAGGAGGATCCACGCATGCAGCAAGCGTTGAACGCGTTGACCCGGGACTCGCTTGCCTCAGTGGTGCTGGGCTCGCCCCCCATGCACGGTGAAAAGGCAGGGTATGTGATCAGGCTATCCAGGATTAGCCAAAGCTGTGGCAAGGATGGTCCCCATTCTGGACATCTTTCCCAGCCTGAAAAGAACCACTTTGACACTGCAAGCGAAGAGATGGGCACTGTCTTTTGCCCTGAAGCCAGGAACGAATAGCATCTGAAAGCAGCAGGTGTTCATTCACGCCTTTGCGGCCAAGGCTGAGTGGTTGGGTGCAGGCAGTCATGGATTCTTTCATTGATTCCCTCTCCATGTCAATGTCAGCTCCAACATCGGTTCCAAAAGATAATGAAATTTCCGGGCTCGTTCTTGTAGTGCACTGCTGAGTATTTCCCGTTGGCTGTACACGTTCCGAATTTTGTTGGTCGGCCTGCGAGGCACGCACTAAATCGATATACCCAAACGTTGAGCACAGAAGGTAGCAGCAAGTATCAAAGCCACGTTAGCAAAAGTCTCATTCATTGTCAGTTGTAGATTTCCTGCCACTCTGTGACCCTTGGTTAGTCACTAGACTCACTAGACCAAAAGTCGGTTTGGCATCCTGCAGTCCAGCGGGTCCGAATGTTTTCAAGGGGCAAGTGTTTCAGCCTAGCTCAGCCAGCACAGGAATCTCAGCTACAGCAGTTGCGACACCACCAAGCTGGAAGAAGCTATCGCCGCTGTGGCTGCCAATGCCTTTTCAGAGAAGGAAGGGCCCGAAACGGCAAGGGTCAAATGATGACTTGGATGATGTATATGGCGACACGAAATATAGCGATATTTGAGGGCATGCTGCTTGACGCGCACACACGCGAAGAGTTTCCATACACACTCGGAAGCCATTGTAGTTGATTTGCACTTGTGTTTGCTCGCCTTGCAATGTGCTTGACAAATGCACAACGTCTTGGATGCAGTGTGGTGTCACATGGATCACATGCAACAAGCGGTTTGTCTCCACAGGAGGAGGGCAAGCTGAGCGAGTCTGAACACCAAGGAGTGGCAGTGCCAGCCGTGCCACGAAAGGTGCCCTGGGCGCGCATTCCGAAATGGTGGTGTGCCAAAAAAAGCTGGTCTTGTTTCTGTTGGATCACCACCAAATTTTCGATCAAATCACCATGAATGACAATTAGATACAGTGTATGATGTGGGAAGCAGTAGCATGGCTTCTAAGTACAGCTCGGGAGCAAAGTCTTCCAGCGAACCTCTCAGTGGCAAACCATAGCCAACTCCTGCCCTGTCTAGCACATGAATCAAGCCATTGGTGTGAATAAATCAATTTCGACATCATCTTCTCAATGCGATGGTTGGCAATTTTGCGGAACAACAAGGATATTTACAAATTTACATTTTAATTTAAGAATGTTTAAGATAGTTTGAGTTTAAACTGATTTCATATTGAACGCAACAGCGTCCTGCCTCGGATCTTTTGCGACGTGACTCGCAGATGGAGTTGCTGAGCCGTCCAGAGACCGCGAACGATCGGAGCGATGAGCCTTCTCGCAGAGACTTTCCGCGAGCTGCTTGGCCAAAAATGTGGTTTTAACCAAGCAAAATGGGGTTCATGATGATTAATGTAATGGGAATTTACATGATACAACGGGATATATGATATATGGTAACCAACCAAGTGGTTTGATTCGGGTTGATATTTGGGGATGGGACAAACGGATACAAATGGGACAGGGCATGGGTCGAGAGTTAAGACCTGGGGTACAGATCTTGGTCATTCTTTATACAAAACCATCTCATTTTGGGCTTCAATTTTGGTATCACTCGATATGCACTGCACGGTTCACACACACACATATATATAACTATACATATATATATATATACATACAAGTTCAGAAAGTTTAACCAGCTGTTAGGTGCAGCTGGATGGCTCTTGATAGAACTTGGCAAAGTGATGTTGTCTTACTTGGCATGTGAATTGAGAACCCAAAGCATGCTCCAAAAAAGCCATGAAGTCAACAAGTGGCCCACAAAACACATCATAGCAGCGGTACAAATCAGTGTCGCTGACGATCCGGGCCATGGAATCTCCCATCTCAGTCATCTCAGGTCTCCACTGCCGTGGACTTGTCGCCCATCCCAGAGGATCGCGAGAAAGCGGGCATGGCACCAAGAGGCCAGTGAATTGCGAGTTTGTCAGGTGGGATCTGGGTTCATCTTTGGCTGAAAAGGTGATGTAGTCCATGTCCTCAATAAAAATCATGAGCCCCCCTGGAAACCAGGCTTCAGTAGTTGCTTTGTTAGGGGGATGGGATAAGTGGGATATACTTCAGGATTCTTGCAGGTTGGAGTATTGTTCCCATACAAATAGTGCCTGATGGCTGAATGGCCACTTCCCCTGAGTCGATCTGGGATCAGGCACGGATGGATCGGCCAGGCCCTGAGCAAAGCCACATATGTGGTGGATATAACCTCTTGTTCAGCAATTGTTTGGCTGGTTGAAGGAGACAATGAGGGGTGCACCTCTATACTGTAAACGCATCCAAAGTTTGGGAAGTGGTGAATAGTCGGGCAAGATCTTCTAAAGGGAATGCATCCCCACCACGGCACTTTGGATACATATGACCAACGTCACCAAACTTGAGCTTCTCTTTCACCAGTTGGGTTTCCAGCACCTCGCCGTGCGCTCGATTGTTTTGCCGGGTCGAGGATTTTTTGGAGGTGCAGAAGGCACAGAGAACTGGGTGAAGGTCTGCATAGGTCTGCAGCATCTCTGGCCTTCGATGCCCTGGGAGGGTCTACTGCCGACCTGTCTCAAGATGTCTGAAGGTTTTCCTGGTCAAATTCTCGTAGACTTATCCCAAGTCTGTTGTTGTTGTTGTTGTTGTTGTTGTTGTTGTTGTTGTTGTTGTTGTTGTTGTTGTTGTTGGTAACAGCATCCAGTTGTTGGTGGATCATGGACCCTATGGCATCTGGGCCATAGCTCACTATGGCTTGCCGCAGGCAGCGGGTGAGATCAGTCAAGGCAGCTGCGTCTGGTGGTTGTTGAGTGACGATTGTTGGTCGTGGATTAAACTGGAGGAGAAGTGACCCAAATTTGAGAAGTTTCAAGCAGGGAAGTGAATGAACAGTTACTGGGGTAGTATCATTTAGTTGCAGAAATGGTTTTCCTGTTTTTTGCGTGACTTGGTTTTCGGAACGTGAAACCAATTTCCTTGCTTCAAGTACATGTCATTTCTACTTGGTTCCAATTGAACCTCTCAATATAGGCCTTGTGGATCCGATCTAATATATTTTGCTCACAAAGACGCCATAAAAACAGCCATTTACAAGTAATGTTCTTAGTTCTTACCAAAATCTCCTTCTACAAGAGGAAAAGAGAAACGTTTGATGAAGAGTCAGCTGAAGACCATCACCACCGCCGCCGCCGCCGCCACCACCACCACCTTGGTGTCCTGATGCCAGGTATGCCAAAGATTGTGGTGGTGAATGGGGCCATGGCCTCAGTGGTGAGCTGCCTCTTGACCAGAAATTGACGAGTTCATTGAAAGTGGCTCATTGGGGAAGGAATACCTTCAAACAAGGTAGAGACGACATGAGAAGACCATCAATACTCACAATAGTCACTTTGGATGGCTTTGCAGAGAATGTAGTCCCTTCACTCTCCGGCTTCATGCTTGTGGAACAGATGGATTTTCCAAGAACAAGTTCCTTTTCCACATTCATCAATCAATCGAGCTCTGTCTCTTCGATTGAAAGGTTCTTCACCGTGTCACCCCACAAGACATCGTGTCGCTTGCAAGGTGTCCTACACCCGTTTGCAGACCATCGGAAGAGGTGGCACTTCCAAGGCAAGATCTGAAGAGCGTCCATTGGTAGCTGTGAATGATTTAGGAATAGATGATAGTGACCATAGTGGGAAAGGGAGAGTAGGTGTCAATCTCAAACCCAAGATTTTCTCAAATTAGCCAACAGGGCCCGCAGGTTCAAGTTTGGACGTTTATTCGAGTTCATATTGAAGTAGTTGAACAACCATGTTGCGGTGGTAAGCTGGGCAAATATCAAGGTACAGCTACACCCTGGGAGGTTGGATCCAAGACCACTGAAAGTGTCGATCCGATCCAAGCTTCCGGTAATGACTGCCATTGCCGTTCAACCGGCCGTTGAAGCTTTTTCCGGCTCCAAGCATCCTGCAGACCCCGTGCGCTGCGTGGGAAGCTTGGAGTTTTCTAACCCAGGGTTTGGTTGCTCGGCTCTTGTTTGGACGTTTCCAAGGTACCCCAAATTGTTGCATACTGGAGCAGGATAATATATTCATGTTTCAGCTTGGGTTTGCCGGCTGCACAGCAGCGACAGCCACTTGAATGACCAAGGTCTCCTCAGTTTGTGTCCAAGGTGCCCAGTTGCTTTCGTTTTTCATATGATCTTTGGTGCAGATGCCTGGAAGCAAAGTCTGGCAGTTTCTCCAGAGTACCCACATGTTGGAAATCTCTCCGGGGTGTTGACGGACGGGAGTTCCAACATGTTCCAACTATATAACTCGGAGTAGGGATCGCAAGCAATCCAAAGAAGAGACTTTCCTCACCATCGCTGTTCACAAATGTGTTGTTTCCATTGGTTTCCTTTCCGTTGTTTTGGATTTTTTTGGCCCTTGACCTCTTGATTTTCTCGTTTTCCTTCATGATACCCTTCTGCCAACAGATGGCTCGGCGCAACATTCTCGCTGTGGCCTTTGTTGCCGCTGTTGCTGAGCCGCATTTTCGATGCGGCATCGATTCTTATACTTTAATGTCAAACGAAAGGGCTTCATTCCAGGTTTAACATTTTGATACATTTTGTGAATCGGTGCTGGATATGATTTGAGGTGTGATTGAATCAATGCTTCCCAAAGGCCAGGAAGACATTGTGATTCATCAAGTAATCTTTACCTCAATCGCGCCGTTTTCATGTGGGCCCTGTCATTACATGTACAAAACTTGACATGTGCAGTTTCAACAAACAATGGGCGATGAGGAAGCTGCAGCCAGGGCACAATAGGCCATGAAGCCTCCAAGGTTGCTGCCTTTGCTTTGCGATGGAGCTCTGCCGCCTTCCTGCCTGCAAGCAACAAGCCAATGCTCAGGGTATGTGGCTCAGATTGCTGATTCAAGTGCTGTTTGCTTAGTGTTAACATAGAACACCTATTTTGAAATGATTTCTGATTTCGTACTGCCATTCAATCAGGCGGGCGCCATGGCAAGTGCTGGTGCACTAGCTGCTAGCGGTGTAGTCGGCTTAGTTTGTTTGGAGCAGAGAGCAGGAATGAGCAACCAGGAGGCTTGACACTGAGTATTTTCAGTGCTTCCTTTCTCGAAAACAAGGGCTGCCAGGGAAATTTGGCATACCCCGGCAGTTTATGCTGTTTGCGGCTTCAGAATGTCTTCGGCGAACCCCGATCCTGAGATCATTGCTCCAATGCATAGGCTATGCCTGCCATGGCCGAAGAGGGTGGCGGCCTACTGGATTTTGGCAAGGCGCGTGTGGTCGAAAAGGGACATTGGGGGCTCGGAAGATGTCTCACAGTTTCAGACCAACGATGTTTTGCGAAATTTGATAGTCACCGCAAGATTTGGGAAATTTGATACCATGGGTTTGTGTTGAAAGTTGAATATTATGAATACCAGCATTTTTTTGTGTGCGCTGCTACAAATTGCTTCCGTATTGGGCTGGACAGCTGGACAGCATGCAAGGTCGAGCTGGGCGGTGGATTCGCCCTGAACCTCAACATCCCAGAGTTGGGGTCTGAGAACTGTGACAAGAAATAGACATTTATCTGAGAAAAAGTCATTGGATGTCATCATATACTATCATACTATATACTTTTTGAAGATTGTCGGTGGAAGAGTAAGCAATCAATCTGGCCCCCTTGCAATTGTTGCTGTCCAGCTGATTTTGTGCCACTAAGTATCAACCTGATCAACATCTCCATCCTCATTGCTGGGCAAGGGGCCAAGTGATGCAGCCTGCGGTTTAAAGTGCAAATTCCAACAAAACAGTCATTTCTGGGATGCCAAGATGCTCTCTACTGGGATTCTGAGCTTAAAAATTCAGAACATGCTGCACTGCATATTGGGATTCGACCATTCACCACTTGATGCACGTTTTGGCGGCCAAAATTTTGGCGTTGTTTCTGGGTTGATTCCTGCATATTTCCGCTTTGTACGGGACCCATGGGACCAGGACGACAACCCTCCCGTAATCAACATGATGTCAACGTGGCTTACCGGAAAAAGTCAAATTTAGTTCATTTTAATGATCTTCCCAGCTAGAAGCCTCCATCCAGTTCAGGAATTTCCGATTGCCACGTTTGACTACCGGAGGGTACTTTGTTAGCTGAGGCTATTCTACTTCTTGTCCCCAGTGTTGGGCGAGTCCATGGCATCTCGCGAGAAGGCTGGAGATGGCCGGAGAACAAATTTGGTAAGCTAAAACGATACATTGTTTTTGTATGTTTTTATGATGGTTTATGATCTATGTTTTCTTTTTTAATGTCATGATTGATATCCCCAAGACGATCATGCCAATGAACAATTGACTGCCCTCATGCATCCCTTGCAAACCTGCCTCGAAATGACCTTTTAATGCAGCACTTGGCCAAGGGGAATTGTGATTCGAGATCCTCTAAGAACACCGACGACAAGTGATGTAGCTTTCCAAATAGAACTTGCAGGATTTCAATCACCATCCTGCCAGTTGCCGCTTTCAATTCCAACACTGATTGAATGCTTGATTGATCATCATACGCCCGTCTGTCGGGGCTCTTGATGCTCTTCAAATGCAAGGACCCTTGAAGATAAATTTGTAAGCCCACCTTACTGCCAGTGGCCATTCATCATCAAACCACAGACGCTTGTAAGCCATTTCTTGTTGCAAGCGCCGCAGTGAAGATCAGATGTCACTTCAGTCGCGCAGGAAATCAAGTCCGACATTGAGGATGCCATTGCCAAGTACAACGAGGCCACCAGCCGATTGGCTGAGGCTGAGAAGAACAAGGCCCAGGCAGACCAGGTGCGGGATGAGTGGATTGAAGTCAAGGGGTGGGTTGAAGGTTGGGTCATTAATGTCGGTGAAACAACAGAAACATGACAGACTCCAATGTAAATGCACCTCTGTTTGAGCCCAGACTCTTGAAACTGGTGAATTGGGTCTTACCATTTGGCTGCATTGTAGGTAATTTAGGAAGTTTTTTTTGGATGTCATTCTTTGAGTTTGCAACATTTCACCAAAAAATCTGAACCGTCCTCGCCAGTGTCTGTCGCAAGATGGTTCGAAAGAATCCAAGAATCCAGTTGCAACATGGTTGCACACCTGAAGTCTTAAGTCTGACTTCATGGAGCTGATTTGCATGATTGCCATTCTCTTTCTTGGTCTTCCTCTTATACTTCTGGATGGGCTCAAGAGCGCCACAGTTGGGTTTGCTCGTTTTGTGTGGAGGTGGTGAAGGAAATCAACGACAGCATCGCAAAGGACGGGAACGATGGTGGCAGTGGGCGTTGTGGGTTTTGGAGGGGGCGATGCCTACATCATACATTTCTTCTTTCACAGCATTTTACCACATTTTATACTATTTCATGATATCTCACCAAACAAATGTTGAGGCAATACTTTGGGAGTCTCCACCTCAAACTTGGACTGTGGAGGACATTGCTGAGTTCCAGTCCAACCTCAAGGCGACCTGGACCTGACACAGATCTCAAAGCTAACCTGAGAGGTTGGTCTTTAGTTATCTCCACTTGATAGCCAATAGCCAAACATGCTAGACCATTTTCTAGATGCAGCCTGTTTTTGCGCTGAATAGAAACTTGCTGGCATTGGGGATGCATCAATACTGTTGGGTTTCTTTTCATGGTCACTGTGGATTCATTACTTCTCATGGCTATCTTTCTATGCGAAACATGAAGCAGCCTGGGATGAACCAAATGCTGGGCACACTGAGCCCTTGTCCAACTCTTGAGCCCCAGCAGTTCAGGAACAGGCCAAGAGAAAGATGGAGATGCAGGATAAGGCCCAGGAGAAGAGCCTTCAAGACTTGCAGGCAGAATGTCGGAATGGTACACGGGGATCCGAAGTTTATGGGGCACACGGGGCACGTGGGGCACGCTGGGCACCATGGCTGTGACAGGCAGAATGGTATAGCTGGTAAAGTGTTGGATAAACATCAAAATGATTGTTGAAATTGCTCTCAAGTGAGTAGTAAGACTTGGTAAGACTTGGTAAGACTTAGCAAGACTTAGTAAGACTTAGTAAGAGTAGTAGTTCGTATTACTTCGTATGGGTCACCTATGCCTCGGAACCGATCACAGCCACTGAGGCTCGTACCCAGGAGAACTTGGAGGCCTTCATTGATGGTCAAGCTGTGACCCGGGGCCTCAAGGAGTGCTGTGGCATGGAGTAGACAGGGGAGTAGCCAACTTGCGGCTGTGATTTTGAGCAGGTGAAAACGTACGCAAAGGGAGAGTGAAGCCAATGGTGATATCGATGATCTGGATCAGATCACACCCTTTTGCAGAAGGTCTTGTATCCCATATTCAACACAGCTGTTGAGGAGCTGAAGGGTCTCACTGTGGCCCAAAAAAAGAAGTTCATGGCCGGTGGTCTCAGGATATTTCTTTCTTTCATCGATCTTTGCATCTGATAGCTCGGACTCCAGCAGATAGCAGGATCTATCGATCTGGTTTGTATATCAACCCTTGTCTATTGATATCACAACTGCAAACTGGTAACTGGTTGTAGACGAGCATTGATGATCCAACCTCGTTTCAAACGCTGCAACAAGACAGTAGCCCAACTCTACATTCGCAAGATGTGATGGTATACCGAGGATGCAGCTATCGAGTCCCTGTAATTGAATTCTTCGATGCAGGGGGCTTGGATACTTTCTGAGACATCCTCTCCTTTGAGATTCTTTATGCACCATATGTGCAGTACGTTACGTTGCTTGGAAAATCCATCCCCTGAAGACGTCATATCATAGGCAGCTCAGTTGAATACATACCAGACAATGGTGTATACATATATATATATATATATTGTTTCCCTCTCAACAAGTCAACAAGTTCAGAGGCTGCAGCCCCTTCCATGGAACTGCAACAATGCGCCATTCTCTGTCGTATGATTTATCCCCAGGTCCAATCTTTGCTCCAACCCATTTTGGGCTGGTTCCTCTTCAGGTCAATACTGAGTGCGGGAGGCGGCACATTCTCAGCGAATTCCTGGCCCTGCGGCCATGTCTGGAGCAAAAGTTGCGGATTGCACTTGTGGTAGACCCGTCTGTTCCTGCTCAGCAGAGTGGAATCAAAGATTCTTGTTGAAGAGAAATCGAATGATTCTCAGTCACAAACTATATTTTCTACTGAGAAATGATGAAATGACTAGAGAAATGATGAAATGACCATAGTCTGACCATTCAATTTCTCTTCACACATTTCTCTGAATGGTTGAATCTTCTTGTCCACTAGTGCGGAGTTCATTACTGCATGAAACGCCTCTTGAAATTGAAATAACTTGAACATGTAGTATTGCGATGTATTGCGCATGTTCTTGTTAGTTCAGGGTCCAATCGGGTCCAATGGTTCCATCCCATCACACTTTCATCTCCGTCTGCATCTATATTTCCGGCAATTTCCGTGCATTTTCACATCCTGAAATCTCATCCAACCCTCACATCCCAGCTGGAGAAAGTATGTCTGGAATGTCGGAAGCCCTCAATAGTTTCCATCTTTGAATTTTGAAATGAGTACTGTATTGCAATATAAATAATGTAATTCTGTATGTACTACTGTATATATTACACACATGCACACACACACACACGACATGTGTAATAATTTAATATATATGTATATATATAATTATATGTAAACAATATCATAATATTATATGTATATGTACGTCAAACACATGCCACATACGCACATCAGCTCATGGAATGGCATGACCAGCTTGGCAGGTCTATCAAGTCCGATCTCCTACTGGAAGGTTCTCAGCTCAGCAAAGGTCAGCCGCTTTGGTTCTTTGGTTCATCCAAGTCGATCAGCCAATTTTTTTTCACACCAAGGTTACTGGCGCTGAAGAGGGTCACGGCCAGTTGCCCCAAACACTTTGAGGTGGGGTCGATTTGACTTGAGATATGTCGAGATATGCCTGATGATCAATTTTGATCATTGGTTCATTGGTCATATCTCAACCATGCCTCTTGAGATATGTTTATTGGGATTGGTTTGGTAAATTGGTCTGGCATCCTTAACGGACACAATTTGAAGCCACTGCAGTTAGGGTCCTGCACTTTGCCACACGATCTGCTTTTGAGTCACTGCTACATATCCCTGCTGTGGCTTGGAAGGTTGCGGTTCAGGTGGAGACTTAAACACACAGCACAATCTGCGGTTGTTTTGCTGAGGTTCAAGAGGAGTGCTAGGATTGAACATAACAGCTCTTAAGCGGCTTCAGCCTGTTTCCAGTCATTTGGATGGATAACATGTGAACACAGTGAAAACTAGCTGCAGCCACTACGAAGGAAGTAAATCCGACGGACACATTGTAAACCTTCCGAATCACGGAGACTCCTGCATTCAAGCTATCTATCTTGCCGAATTTCCAGCAATACCTATTTGATGGTTTCAAATAAGTTTCAAACATGAAACTTTCTCAGCCCGAAATCCACTCGTTTCAAACTGTTTCAAACTGTTTCAAACTGTTTCAAACTGTTTCAGTCCTTGAAAAGGCAATTGAAAGAGTTAGCGGAAAATGTGGCGAGTCCAATCGTGCCAGGCCTTAGCCAACGAAGTGACTTTGCTGATGCAGCTGAAGGCAGCTGAGGGTCCTAGCTGATCTCTCCAGGGTCTCTGACGAGTCTCTGACGGTCTCTGATTCTCGAATTCTTTCAGTAACGAGGAGTTGGCGTTCAGTTCAGTTCTTCCAGTATCATCTGGGTGACTCTAATAGCTGGTCTTTCTGTGACCATTAGAAGGAACAGAAAACTACTTGTGACCATCCTCTGAAGAAGTGTCTTTCGGAACGCTACAGTACAGTTCGATCGACAAAGTTCCACTCGTGTATTAGGAATTCATCCCAAGTAGAGTCAACGCTGCCAAGTCGATTTTGGGGTAGCTTTGTTTGATACAAACCTGTCGCTGTCTGTCACTCCTGGTATCTCCTGATGCAGGAGTGCCCAAACATCATCCAGGTGCTGGATGCAGAGGTGGCTAAACCCTCATCAGCAGAGACGCAATGACTGCTATTTCACTGCTTGGCTTCCCAAGAGGTTGCAAGACTGGTAAGATTGACATTGCACACCACCAGCACGATTTCCGGAGGGCACCATTGAAGCTGCTCGCATGTGCAGGTCCTGCCTGAGCGCCTTCTCATTCATATAGTAGCGGGCTGAGATGCAATGTTTTTGTTTCATTGGATCAAATGGGCTCAGCAAAACTTGTGGAATCCGACTCTGTCATATGCATCAGCCCTGCCGAGTCTGCAAGATTTTGCTGGGGGCTTTTAATGTTGAGAATGCATCAGTTCCTAATCAACGGTGATCAACATATCATATCCTCTACAGCTTGAATGCCTGGCGCCAACGGGCATGTGTTTGGTGTCGAGGTCATGGAAGAGGGCCAGATGGATCTTGGGAGGCGGGGAGAATTTTCAGGTGTTCCATGTGAACAAAATTGCGCTATATTGGGACATCCTGGCTTTCTTTGGGCTCCCATGTTCTATGATAAAAATAGATCTGGTTTCCCTCCCTGGGTTCCCAGTCTCAAAATTTCTTCGCTGGAGCTTTTGGAAGCTGCCAGGTTCTTGCAGAGCCAGACGGAGATGACCCTGGGAGATGTGCAGGCGAGTTCCCGCAACAGGTGGCTATGGAAGCCATGCAATGGGTGGTGGCATCGATGGCAAGAACAGGGACCCCAGGGACCTTTAGGCCATTCTCTAATTGCAGAATTAATGGAGATTATACAAGATATTATATATAATATGCAGACTATGTCGATTTGGAAGGCTTTGTTCACACTCAGTCCTTCCACATTCCTTTTGTGATTTCCAAGATCCTGCAGCACCCGGAGTCGAAGTACCAGTCAGCATTGTTTGGTTGAGGCCCTGTGGAAGCAGATGCTGGAGGCGGTGCAGGTGCGGCTGACGGGAAGCCATCTCCAGTCTGTTTGAGGAGTTGAACATCATCCTTCAGTGACTTCAGTGGTTCAGGATGTTGCGGGAGGTTGTGGGAATATCCTAATTAAGTTCATAATCCTTTGGACTCTGCGACAATCCTGATGAATTAAGGATTTGATTCAGGAGAGGAAAACCATTTTTGGGCGAAAGTAGCGGAGCTAATTTCGTTTTCATCCTGACATTTGACATCCGTCATTGGAGCTTTTGGTGTGTGGAGGTGGTTCACCAAGAGCGTGTGGTTCATTCAGATTTGAAGGCAGGAGCTGGCAAATCATCCTCGTGACATCGTGATAGTGAACTTGTTTTACCTTTGTGGAGTCCTGAACACATCGCTCTTGCATGATCAAACAAGATGAATATTGTCACCTTTGGAGATGCTCTTGTCTGCCAAGCATCGCGCATGTGGAAGTTGCCAACTGGCTTTCAATTTCGATGCCTGCTGATTTGCCAGAATCCAGAGTTGATTTTGAACAACAAACAATTAGGATTGTGATCAATGTGCAAGCCTTCATTCCTTTAAATTCCTTTGATTCTCACATTGATCACACTTGCATTTGAGATTTGCAGTGCCCAGCGGCCCACTTTTCTTTGTCCTGTTACAGCCTGGCAACTTCCTCCTGGTGAAGCAGCGATTGAAGTTGATCGACTTTGGCATAGCCAAGAGGCTGGTGACATCCGCAACAGTTCCGGCTCTTTTTCGGCCTAGCAGTCTCAATTGAAGAATCTGATGGTTGTTTTCAAAATATCGAAGAATAAAGCAATTGCAGGAAGAGGTTAGGGAGAAGTTCTTAAAGTATCTCAGTGCCTGACATTGCGCCATGTTTCGAAGACCAGAATCCTTTTTGGTCTGAATCCAACCAAGTTGGAAGTTCTCGTTGGAAAGCGCTCGTTGCAGGATCGCCAGCAACACCACGAACATCAGCCGTGAATCCTCCGTGGGCACTATCAGCTACATGGCTCCGGAGGCTGTCAAGCAGGGTGCCGTGAAGATTGGACGCCCATCCGACGTGTGGTCACTGGGAATCATCTTGTGCGACACTCAGTCTGGGGGTTCGAAGGGGTTTGGCCAGTATGGATCACCTAGAGGTGTTTGTGATTAATCTAGGAAAGTTGGTACAGGTTTGCGTCTCAAGTCGCCCATGGCACGCTCCATTTTCCTTTAAAGTTGGCACCACACGGTCTTAGATCGACCAATCTTTTTCTGTAAGTTTGGACCGATCAAACTTGCACACCTACAAAACATCATCAGGCTCCAATGCAAGTTTCCTGTATTGCGAGCCAAGTCTTCCTTTTGTAAGACTCATTTTGGTCTGAATCTCACCCGAAGTCATGCACGAAATGGTATCTTCACGAGGCAAACATGCCACCAGCTAGCTCGCAAGGGCCCGCCTCTAGGGCCTCTAGGGCCTCTATGTTGTCCAAGAGTTCTGCCAGGTACCAGATGGTCTACATGCGAGCACCTTTCGCTCATCTGGATCCCATGCAGAGACTCTTTGCATTGACCGTGGATGGCTCAGAATCTTTAACATTGTGGCGACACCACTGAGATGAGTTGCAGTCGTACAACAACGGTGGCTCTATAGCTGCTCTCAAAACAAACACGGCTCAGCTTTCAAAGGTTTCACTGACCTGAGGATCCCAATGTCTCCGTGGAGTTTCCCGAGAGGCATCGCTTTGAGAACCACTCGCCAGCAGTGAAGGTAGGACTGGGTAATGGGAGAGGTCCTCGCGAAACTATGGCGGGGTGATCTTATTCGAATTGAAACCATGTGTTTCTTCTCAGTCATGAATGGGAGGATAAACATCCGTTTACCAGCTATTACGATGTTCACCCAGGGTTTTGACCCATGCAGAGAAGACTTGGTGACCAGATCAGGCAAGTGTCTGCTGTAGATTTGTAGATTCACTGTAGTCGGGAGTGATTGAAGACATGTGAGCCGACTTTGATAGCTTAGCTTCTCTCTCCCTCTCTCTCCCCCTCCCCGTCCTTGCTTGTTGAGTTTGCTGCGCTCAGATGTTTGGCAGGCAATGTTGCTGGATGTTCTGCAAAGGCTCGTGGTGAGGGGTTTCAGCTTGGAACGCTTTTAAGCCATTGCTGTGATTTCTTGGAGACTTGTGGAATTCGCAAGATGTTTGCAGTTTGGAGCTGGTATGATATTGCAATGCTGACCCAGTTCAGTCCTGATTCATCAGAAGATCTCCTGGCATCTCTTGGCATGAGATTTGGCACCAAATTTGGTGTGCAACCAGTCCAAGAGTGGACTCAACGTGGATCATGGCACTGAGTAGCCGCAGCAGTAAGCCGCTAAGCCGCTGGACTTCCATTTCTTTTGGCATTTTGTAGGTGTCTACAACGAGATCCCAGCAAACGTCCAGCAATTCCAGAGCTTCTTGAGCCGCCATGTCGAGTTTGCTGAAGCTGTGACTGTTTGTGAATCTGCACATCATGTTCTTCTTGGACATTGCGAGAACAACCTCTGGGAACTGACGAGATCAGAGTTTCCAAGATGTGTGTCAAATGTCAGGCACCCCTTCGTGCAGCAAGAGGACCTCCAGCTGGCAACCAAGATTCTCTCAGGAGCTGAGATCCTCGCCTCTCAGAATTTCTGCCAATCCTCACCGTTGTGACCGTTGTGGAGCTGAGGCTCTCCAGAGCCTCCTTTGAGCGCACACTGGAGGCCTGGCACATGGGGTTTCGGGCTTAAGGCTTAAGATCAAATATTCCGGCATGCAGATCTTAAATGGATATTGATATAGACATTATATAACATTCTATGACATTAATATGACCAGACGGAGTTTGAAGTCTGTTGCATTGTTGCGAAACCCCTGTGATTTCAAGGCTATCTGTCTATCGAGGAAGCTTTGCCAATGGGTGTAACACTTTAATTTGGTCATGTCCACTCTCGTTACGTCCCATCTCTTCGCCTGAATGACTTCTATGCAACTCTCTGGACCCTGACGTTCACTTTCTCGGCTTCCGTGATTCCAGGTGCTCTTGAAAGGCTTTGTTTCTGCCGCCTCAAGTGCCTTGAAGTCGAGTGCGGGTCGCAAGGGTGGCATATGTGGTAATGATTGATGAGTATGACGAATACGACTGCTCTGGATGACGATGATGGATGACTGCTTTGTACTGGGCGTGTCAGGTGATACCCAATAATTTTCTGTGGTTTTTAGGTGCAGGTAGTGACGGACTGTTGATGACAACGGTGCTGGTGTCAAGGTGTGGGAGAATCTGCGTCAGCTCTTATTGATGAAGGCACGGTGGACAAACCATTGTTACGTACGAAAGGATTCGGATCATGATGGCAACTTCCCTTCAGCACAGTCGTGGGTGTTTTTTGGGGTTTGCGTGATCCCCAAATGGTGAAAATAAGCAACTGGTTCCCTCCCCGGTTTTCATGTCTGCGAAAGGTCCTGCCATTTGTTGGCAAGCTCTGGCAGATGAGGCTCGGCCTATGAAAGGAACATGACTGTGGAAACATGTGGGCAAGCCTTGTTCCTGTTTAGATTTGATTCAATGTCCAAACAATGAATCTTGGAGAAGAAAACCGACACTTTTCCATAGGAGTTGTCCCAGTTGTCTCTAGGATTCCACGGTTCAATAGGGTTCAATAGGGTTCAATAGTTAAAGATGTTCGGAAGATGTTCGGAAGATGTTAGAGGCACCAGCCTCGATCCAGTGAATCCAGGCTCACTAGCCGTTGTGGCTGTCAGCTCTCCCCGCCTTCTTTGCGCCAGGTATGGCAGCAGCTCACAGATGGCCCATCGAAGGCAGAGAGCTCATCCTGGTAGCTTTGGGCATTTTTTGAATTCAACAAAACTTCTCAATATTTAAGATATATTTAAGATATATCCTGAGAAAACAGCTGTCCAATGACACAGAAGCAACGCTTTACTTAGCTATTTTTGCTCAGCCATTGGCCATTTAAAGCTCCAGCCAATTTGCGTGTCACCACAGGCAGCAGCTGATGCTCCCACCCACAGCTTTGCTGCACAGCTGGAGCCCTTTAGGGAGGTGCTTGGGGTCCTGGTGCTGCTTTCAAAATGATGAAGTCAATAGTCATCACCTACTTCTGCTACAGATTTGGTCCATCATGGTCAAATGGTCAAAGCATTAGAATCCTTCGGCCCTTGATTAGTGGCAAACCCAATCTAGCTCTCTTCATGCAATTTCTGGTTGTTGATCTCCCCAAAGCCAGCTTTCAACGCCGTTTATGGGATAGTTGCCAAAGGCTGGCAATTTGAATGGATTGGATCTATGTGCAGCACATAAGCCCGTTGCTTGAACCAAATTTAGGGCCCGACATCGATCCTATGATATGTGGAACAAAGCAAGCACAAGTTAAAGAGTGATAACATTCCCGGGCAAAGTTCTGCAAGTCAAGTAGTGTAGGGCCTATAGGGGAATTGATCCGGAAATATATTGGACATGAGAACCTTTCACACAGACGAATGCTGATGCTCTAAATTGAAAAAATTGAAAGCCCCCCGGTTTTGGATGTTCATCTTCCACAAAAACAACAAGTTTTGGATTGATTGTCCCAGCTCCACGGCCGCCCTCCCCATCTGATTTGCAGTGGCTGGCGCGCGGTTGCAAGCGGCAGCGTGTGGCAACTCCGTCCACGGCAGGAGCACAGGCCAAGAAGGGGAAGCTGGCGACGGGAAGCATCTCATGGCAGTGATTTCAGATTCAACACATAGATTAATCAGAATCGAAAATGTACAGATAATTACTGTACGTGTCACGATGATCTTTTGAGTCCTTGGCGCTTTAGATTTATGATTAAATCATCTTTATAATATGCATCTTATATACATATATATATATATATATCTATTTGTATCGGTCAAACAAGTTGCCTGAGCAGCACTTCCCGATGCCAGGTACAGCATGGCGCTGCGCATACTGCGCATGCTGCCCATGCTGCGCATGGTGCGCATGGTGCGCATGGCGGAGCCAGAAGCGGCCCAACTGCATCGGGGGACGGTTGAAGCCTGCCTAGGATAACATTTGGAAAGGTCGAATTTCTTAGGATTTTGGGGTCAGAATCAAGAATCGATCCACAGAAAATTGGGATGTTTGCATTGCTGACCAACATTCAATCACACATGTAGTTGTAGATACGGAATTTGGTGCAGTGGCGAAATTGTGGAGTATGATATTTTCAAAATCAAGTCCTGGTGTTTCCTCAGCAGAAGTTCCTGGACAGAGCGATAGATCTTGAAACTTGTCCACGATGGTCGTAGCAAAATTCCGATGCGGTACATCGCATCATATCCGGATGGATCAAAGTTCAAATAAAAGTCTGAAACACAGATGAAATAAGATGAACTTATATATTATATATTATATATTATATTTTATATTTTATATTTTATATTTTATATTATATTATATTTTATACTTTATATTTTATATTTTATATTTTATATTTTATATTTTATATTATATTATATTTTATATTTTATATTTTATATTTTATATTTTATATTTTATATTTTATATTTTATATTTTATATTATATTATATTATATTTTATATTTTATATTTTATATTTTATATTTTATATTTTATATTTATATATTATATTATATTATATTATATTTTATATTTTATATTTTATATTTTATATTTTATATTTTATATTAGGTCCTGCCCCCCCCCCACTAACAGTGTTAAACTGCCTCCCCCTTATGAACCATATGCCCAAAAAGCACAATCATATTGGTGGTAACTAAGG